>CM062196.1:4812500-5027500 GCA_031216445.1 Lateolabrax maculatus | reverse complement strand
ACACTCTAATCGCTGACATTTCGTAAATCATTTTTGCTCAGAATAGAAGTTTCATGTTTCAAAAAATGTAATGGCCATAATGTAGGCATTTCACAGATATTCATGAGCTGCATTTGTACAAAGACTCTTATGAAAAGAAGCTGTTGCTAATTGTGGGAAAGTATTTCATAGTATAATCTGCTTTGGTAGCCGTAGTAGTGTATCTTCATCTTCTTTAAATGAAAGAACATAGCTTGGGTGATAAGAAGTGAATGGTCGTCCTCCATAAATAAAACTTTCATGCGTTGTTGTAAAAGACCTGTTTTGAATAGACCCCTCTGTCTTCAGGTTTAGGTCTTTTTTAGGGATTCATTTTACAATATACTGGTGCCCTGCTCAGTACACTGATATGATCCAACTTGTTTCTGCAAAAATCATCAAAAATACCTTTTATATAGAGCTCCCGGACTGAATTGCCATTTACTTTCACTTTAATTGTTTTTGGATTGCTGAGAAAAACTCAGATGTTGGCAGTGATTCAGGTCTGGAACCAGTCTAGGCCTCTCCACCCTTCACCGACCTGAGCTGAATGCAGGTCTGACTGGATGTGGTGTGAAAAGATAAACTGACATCCCTATAATAACTAGAGAGTTACCATGCGGACTTCTATAATCTTACAGTTGGCACTGGTGTGCATGTGTTGTGGCGTTGGGAATAGATAGAATTTTATTCAGTATTGATTCCTGGTGCTACAACTTAATTATTTGTAATAGTGGTAATAGAGACAAATAGCACTCTTAATGTGTAGATGTGAGAGGATTTGCTGGGAAAACTTGTGATGAAGGTCTTTCGCTGGATTTGCTCTCACAGTTAGAGGCACTTGACCTGGCTTACTTCCCCAAAAAACTAGTTTCTTCTTTTGTCTTTGCATTTCGTGTGAAGTGTTTAGCCAAGTACTGTTTATTTAAAGAATGGAGGAAGAGTGGGGAATGGATTTGTTCGGATGGATCTTAACACAAAGATGGGTCAGCATCAGATGGATAAATGGCCCATATGGATCTCCTCAGCCTTACAGAAGCAGAGTTTCTCTCAAGATTGTTATCATCAGCAAATGATATTCCATTTTTTTACAGTTTCCATGTTTGACTTGCTAATAAATGGAAAACAAATCTTACAAGATGATGCTCTAAAAGAGTTCAAATGTGTTTTCTTTTTCAAGAGACCACTGGGAAACTATTTGTCTCTCACTACCTTCAGTTTGTTCACTGTCAAGGCATTGCTTTCTTTTCAGTGAAAATTACATGCATTACAACACAAGAGGTGTGAAACTGCCTCTTAGATGTTTCAAATGCTTTACTTTGGGGAAAGTAGGTATGTCCTCAAGCCTGATCTTTAGTTTTGTGCATTCATGTGTCTGCACATCTGTGATCCCATGTTTTCTAATGAATTATGAGTTAAATCTACTAGTCTGTTGGTGAGATACACTATGCCAGCTTTACACATGCCATGGTCACTCTACTTGTTTTAGTCTTTCTGCTGTGTGGTTGACTGAACATGCTTGTTCTCTTTAACTCAGTGAGTGCAGCCGAGCCTCAGCCACAGCGAGTAGGCAGGACTGCAGACTCACCGAGCAGTACTGGCAACTTCAACAGAAAATAGCTCACGTTGAGCCAAAAGTTGCTGGGCAACATTTTTGAAATGTGGTTGCCAGATCTAGAAAACAGTGGTTAAATTGACTAAGCTCTTGTTTCATAGTTGGGTCACTGAATTTGAAATATTTTTAAATAAACTTGTTCAGTGGAGTTTTTAAAGTCACAGTGGTTTCATCTGCACCCATCGGGTCACTTCGATAGTGTTGCACATGCACCTTCGAACAGTGTGTGTTAGTTGGTCAACCCTACCTCTGACTAAGTTACTATCCAAACACATTCTTAGTCTAAACATAAAAACAAGTAAACATCAAGTTAACTATATTTAATAGTAAGTATAGGTTGAACGGGGCGTTCAGCCTGCACTTTACACTGTGAGGGTCAGAACTTGCTTGAAAGTCTTGTTATCTTTCAGGTTGCGCTCTGCAGCTCAACTGTGTGACTAAGCTGGGAGACAGAGAGGAAGATGCCTCCCAGGCCGTCCTCAGGGGAGCTATGGGGCATCCACTTGATGCCTCCCAGGTATGACACACTGGATTCTATTGTGGATATAAATGCATTTTGTATTTTTGATTGTGTACACATGCACATGCGCTAAAAAAGTTATTAGTTCATTTTTTATATTCTTTATTTTATACATATATATATTTATTTATTTATATGAATGTTAGGAAATTTTTAACCGTGTGAAATGCCCAAAGAAGGCATAGTAAGTGGGGAAATAAATAATTAAGTTAGTCATCCATATTGTATATTGATGCTGAGTGTGTCTGCAGGATCCTGGTGGACTGCCTGCTGCCCAATGGGATGATCCTGACCCTGGAGTGTCTCCGTGAGGCAACGCTCATCACCATCAAACACGAGCTGTTCAGGGAGGCCAGGAAACATCCCCTCCATCACCTTCTACAGGAGGAGACGTCCTACATCTTTGTCAGTGTTACACAGGTAACAATCTCACTTTTAATATCTGTTAGGCAGAGGTGCAAAATGAGTAAACATAATGAAAACACATTATTGAAATTTTGATGGAACGACACCAGACAGCCGTTTATAAAGGAGAAGAGAAAATTGTCTGGTGCTGCCAAAGCTGCCTTAGGTGCTAATTAAAAAGAAAAACTGTACTTGAAATATAACTATACTGTATGTTCCAGCTCCCTGAATGTTATATGGCAACCTTGTCTCCACTTTGTTGTGAATGGAAGGCTCATAAAAAGAAGTACTTGACATCTCGCTTGCCTCTCTACAGTGCTGAAAACATCTCAAATGCTTCTCTGTGTCTAAAAACACATCAGGCGTTTGAACTTTTCCACAACAGCCAGTCTACACCTGCAGGAAGGCCATCAGCTCTTGCAGCCAATCACAATTGGCTTTCCTGAAAAAATAAAGTGGGAAAGTTTGAACACAGCATCTGTGTTTTTTCCTGTCTGCAGGAAGCAGAGCGGGAGGAGTTCTATGATGAGACCCGGAGGCTGTGTGACCTCCGACTCTTCCAGCCCTTCCTCAAGGTCATTGAACCAGTTGGCAACAGAGAGGAAAAGATCCTCAACAGAGAGATTGGTGAGAGTTTTCCTCTGATAGCATTGATTCTGTTGTAGCCTTGGGTTGTTTTTGTGTTATTAATTTTGTTGGATAAAATGTTTTCTTGTTCAGTTCAAAAATAACTGCTACATTTGAGGTGAATGATTTATTTTTTTATTTGCGAGTGTGGTTATTTAACTTAATAGTTGCTGTTTTTCATTTAAAGATGCAAACAAGTTTCTGTAAATGACTGTTTAGCTGAAGCAAACTAAATAGAATATTTGGTGGGAATTAAAAAGCCTACCTGAAATATGTTATTAGGCTAATTCTGAGCTTGACGTAATATCCAGAACGGATGTACTAAAGCTACTTACGTTTGTTTTTAGGAAACTACATTAGATATAGAAGTAAAGTATTATTTTGTTGTACCTCTAAACGGACCAATTGTGCCAAACATGTCCTTAAAAGACAGAAACACTGGTTTGTCTTTCTGTTCTGACAGGTTTTGCCATTGGTATGCCTGTGTGTGAGTTTGACCTTGTGAAGGACCCCGAGGTTCAGGACTTCAGGAGAAACATCCTGAATGTTTGTAAAGACTCTGTGGAGCTGAGAGATGCCAGCGGGCCCCACAGTAGAGCTCTGTATGTTTACCCACCCAATGTAGAATCCACACAGGAACTTCCCAAACACATCTATAGCAAACTGGACAAAGGTAGGCAACAGCTTTAGTCTATTTGTTTTCAATGTGGAATTAAGTGTCACATGAAAAGGGGAAAAATAAGAATCTTTCAAAATAGGAAATTTATCTTTTTCTCTTTTGGTTCTGTTATCAAGCATCTGATATTTATTTTTAAGAAAATAAAACACAAAGACAACAGGAAGACCACAGGAAGCAAGAGTGAACATTTAGCCTCCCATCAATACTTAATTGCTACTAGCCAGCTTTTATAGGCAAGAACTACAATAATGAGCACAGCAATCAATGAATTGATGGAAGTGCTACCAGTGTGATGCTATTGTATTAAAACAATATCTTTAAAAGGAACACAATACATAATACCCTGAGACCTCAGAATAATTGAGATGGGTCATTGTTTCCTGGTTGCTGCTCGAGTAAAGTTTGATTAATTGATTTTCTTTTCTCAGCCTCCACGTCAATCTGTTTTTCTGTCTGTCTCTTTATATAGGTCAGATTATAGTTGTGATTTGGGTGATTGTTTCTCCAAACAATGACAAACAAAAGTACACGTTGAAGATCAACCACGACTGTGTGCCTGAACAGGTGGGGTGTATGTGTACTTCAATCAAATTAATGAAAACTCATGAGCCACACTGTACACCCCCTTCATTTTTACATTCAACGTGAGTAAATGGAAGGGTGTCACTATAGGCCTTACCATAGTCTAATGTAGGCCATCTTCATGTATCTTGTCCTAAAGGTGATTGCGGAGGCCATTCGCAAGAAGACACGCAGCATGCTGCTGTCCCCAGAGCAGCTAAAGATGTGTGTCCAGGAATATCAGGGTAAATACATCCTCAAAGTTTGTGGCTGTGATGAGTACCTGCTGGAAAAGTACCCCATCAGCCAGTATAAGGTAAGAGACATATGGGCAAACATCTATTTAGGGCATCACCAGTTCATGAAAAAAATATAAAAACATTAAAGTTGTGAAAATTTAGATTTTAAATGGCATTCAAAGTATGAAAAATCATCTCTACATTTCTAAATATTTTCTTTTAATTTGAGTGACTAAACAAACCAAACATTGCTGGCTTACATGAATGAAGAGTTGGAAAGACTTTAGAGTTTAATAGCTCCAAGAAAACAATGAGCAAACATTACCTGGGGGCTGTTTGCACAGAAACCCATTAAGGTGGAAAAAGGATATGAAAAATTGCAACATTGATTTATAACTGGATAAGTGTTCTGCTAATCTGCTGGTTCACGCTCAGAGCTGATCCAGCTGACTTTCTGATAAAACCACATCAGGATATAGCTGAAGCCTGATCCCTTTCAGATCCTGTATTTATTGTAACCATTGTGGATATGTCAAAACAACATTGCCTTCCATGAAAACACTGGAACCATTTCCTCATGAATCCATGAGTTTCCTGCAAAATTCCACGTGAGCCAGATCTAAGTAGAAGATGCACAAAGTGTCACTGTTTGTGCCACAGTCACTCGGCAGCTGCTGGAAAATGACCAATTGGCGTCATTGATTACACTTACGCACTGTGTAACTCTAGCAGCTCTGTGTACTTTCGTTCCAACTGTGCTCGTCTGTGTCATACCCTCTGTCTGTCTCTCTGCCTCTAGTATATCCGTAGTTGCATCATGCTGGGCAGGATGCCGAACCTGATGCTAATGGCTAAGGACAGCCTGTACACCCAGTTGCCTACAGATAACTTTGTCATGCCGTCATACTCTCGACGCATCTCCACCGCAACATCCTATATGAATGGCGAGGCAGCTGCCAAGACGCTGTGGACCATCAACGGAACGCTGCGAATACGAATCCTCTGTGCCACCTATGTTAACGTCAACATACGGGACATAGACAAGGTGGGGACGCACAGTGCTTACAGGAATATACCATATGTCTGTATATGACAGGTCAAATTAAACAACACATCTCTGACTCTAATACTTTATACTTACGTGGACGTTACGAGAAGATTAGAATTGGCGAGTGAGAGGGATAATCTTTTAGTAATAAATACAGTATTGAATGGTATTTTTTGCACAGTCATGAATTAAATGTAATAAATGTTTTGTTATTTTTGCCATATCAGTTGACTGTTTTTCAGTTTTTTGCATAGTGGCCCATCTTCCAACTCCCTCATGTCCTGTGCAAACAAACACTTATTGTCCATTGGTCTCATTTGAACAGAGACTTTTTACCAAGGGAAAGTAGTTCTGGTGGCTCATGTCGGGTGTGCTGTCATGAATCATTTGTGTTAATGTAACCAGTCTTCACAAAACTGCCAGACTGCATTTTACTTCCGTGTAGGGACCATTTAACATGACAGCTGTTACACGCTATTAACTGGGTTCTTCTGAGATGAGCTGTCCAACAGGCCGATCTCTTGAAAATGTTATAGTGAAGATGTATCACGTTTTTTATTGATGTTTGTTTTTTTCTTTGTCTTTGTTGAATTTTGCTTCTCTTGTATACTTACAGATATATGTGAGAACAGGCATTTACCATGGAGGTGAACAGATGTGTGACAATGTCAACACACAGAGAGTGCCCTGCTCTAACCCCAGGTAACTGTCCGTCCCACATTACAATGCATTTTAATTTATTATGGCGGCCCCTTAAATGCAGGAGCCTTTACTTATAATAATAATAACTTTATTTGTGAAGAGCTTTTTTTCAACAAAGTGTATACACAAACAATGTGAGAGACAGTAATTATAAAGTGAAAAATAAAACCAGAGAAAAAATGTAATAAATCAATTACGGTACCCAATAATGGAAATAACTACTACTTTAATTCACTTTCTCTTTATTTCACTGAAAGAGTGCTTTGGACAGTTTACACTGCTAATTTACTTTAAGCAGTCTAAGGCAGAAGGGTAAAGTTAACAGTTTAGTGCTGGCAAGTAACACTAAGCTCCTGTATCACGTTACTTTACCCAAGTGGGTCAACTCTCATACCTCTGGTGAGGTAAACGGAGCACAGTCTATTCTATATATGCCTGGTACAAAAGTCTTCATATCAAAATAATTTTGGCATTGTGTCTTTTGCTATTTGTCACTTTCAAAATTGTGTTTCTTAAAGCACAGGCTCAATTCAGACCTGTGTAATAGTAGTGTAAGGTTTCTGAGCATTCAGTTTCCTATCACTGGGAGCACCTTGGACCTCAGGTGGCACAGCTCTCTTTAGATCCTCTTTTTGGCGGCTGCCCTGTAGGCCTATATTATTATGAGATTGTTTCTGGTTCCTTTTGTTGGCAACAGTCTCATAAAATTATCTCTGTCTCTTTTAATTCTTTATCTACAGGTGGAATGAGTGGCTCACCTATGATATGTACATCCCAGATATACCCCGTGCTGCCAGACTCTGCCTCTCCATCTGCTCTGTCAAGGGCAGGAAGGGAGCCAAGGAGGTATGATAGAAAGCTGTACAGGAAATGACTCTGCAGTGCAGCTTAAGTTGACAGGAAGTGGACATGCAAAAACAGGAAGTGTCTTACTAGGCCATTTGGATATCAACAGTTGGAATGATTATGGGAAAGTAGAAAACATTGTCCTATAGTTTCACTGAGGAAAAGTGCAACAGTATAACAATTGAATTAAATGGCATATTTGTGAATAGTAAAAAATGGCATTTTATGATTTAAAACACAAAAAACAGGACACAATAAACCAAATATAAATTCAAGTTAGGCAAAGGAAATGGTTACCTGATCCTTAAAATGCCAATAGCGGTATATGCTATATTACAGATAGGCAGAAAGTGCTACAGTTGTCACAGTCTAAAGATAGCAGAGAGCAGATGACCTTCATGTGTCTAAATCATTTAACAATGGCATGCCAACCCATCCTGGACTTATATGGTATAGGTACCTTTTGTGTGTGTGTGTGTGTGTGTGTGTGTGTGTGTGTGTTGGCAAGTGCTGGTGTTGGCAGATGAACCTACCCTACTCTATGTGTCCGTCTGTCTGAGTATATGTGTCCAAGGTGAATGGGAGCAGTGGTATCGTCTTTGGTTCTGTTTAATTACTAATCAGCCATGGGCACCGTGGTGGAAGAAAACGTCAACAGAAACACAATCAGCAGAAGGGACTTTTCCATTCATGCTAGAATATGTAAGTTACATTAACAGCATGTTGTGAAAGGGGCTCATTGTTCTCTCTCAAACTCACATCAATGAACTAAAGGCTTTGACAACAGAAAACAGAAAACTCAGATAATGCAAAATTAAAAAATACTGTGGTAAATTTAGCAAATGAATACATTAAATTTACATCTAAAAAGATAATTGTTTTTCAATCTCATCAAAAAATCATTGTGTAGCATAATAGACACTTGCATGAGATTTATAATAAAAAGAATGACTGTACACTGTTTACTCTATGTTTAGAAACCATGTGGTGTAAAACTTTTGGGTGTTTTTGTGCACTGGTTCTGAGACTTGTAACAGACACCCACACTGATTGATTTTTCTTCCATTTCTCACTGGTGGAAAAGGTGGAAGAGAGAAAGAGAGGTGTGTGTGTGTGTGTGTGTGTGTGTGTGTGTGTGTGTGTGTGAGTGTGAGTGTGAGTGTGGAGTGTATCAATGAATGCCAGACATGGATATTGTAACAGGCACCTGGGGTGAGTCCTGTCCCACACCGCGCCACGCTAGGGTGAGGTCAGGTTAACGGATGCTCTTTCATGCCCCACCTGAATTAAAGATAAACACTTCTCTGCAGCAGCCTTTTGTTCCAGCACTTACTATAAATAGGTGTATTTTGACTGGCTGTCTGCATGTAACTCTGTCTGACTCACCACGTTGCCCTTTGTCACCTGGTTCCATCGCTGCCCCGTAGTGAAGACTCACTCTGAAGATTAAGATGTTATCTTAAACATTTCCTTAGCCTTTATAAAGGCTTAAATGGTAGCTTTGGTAAAAGGTTTAAAGATTGTTCGATTACCTTTATATCTAACGGATGAAACAGTTTCCATTTCCAAGGCTCTATGATGACCTTATGTCCCTTGTGTCATAATCAATAATCTCATAATCAAGCACTGATAGAAAAGTCCTATTCAGAGTTTAATTGAATACTCTAAAAGTAGAAAAATGACATTTGCTGCCATAAGCAGCACTAATCTAGGCACCAGGTACCAGGCAGCCACATTTCATGGGTTACCTACTTAACCTTTCAGAATAAATGAGTGTAGGCATGAAATTATTGCCATTAATGAAACTGGCCTTCTTCTTAAACCTTGTTAAAAGCCTTTAAAATCTATCAAAATCAATTAGAAGCTGTTAAAAATGACCAACATCATAATAACCCACTTAACCTTTTTAAGACCCTGTAAAACTAATTTCTGTTAGGGTATCAGCAAGCTGCAAACCAACACATTGAAGGCAACTGCAGAATCTATGAAAAGAATTTATGGAGTTGGGAAACACCAGCACCCGCGACCAACAGAGAGTTTCATCAGAATAAGTAGAGCATGATCAGTTTTAATAGTTTACAGGTTTAAAAACATAGAGTGAGTTTAGCTGGACTGAACAGACCCAAAACAGAGCAATAAATATTAACCTGTGGATGTGTTGTCTGTGCTTTCACTTGGCTAAAGTACCTATGTTATGTTATTATAGCCAGTTACTATGCGTGTGTCTGTGTGTGTGTGTGTGTGTGTGTGTGTGTGTGTAGTGAGTTAATGTGTCCTTAGCATAAGGAAACCTTAATGAGACCACATACTTCCACGCTGTGAGTCCCAGAATATGTTGGTGTTAAAAGCCTCTTTGATTCAGAATCATTCACCATCTGTGTTTGTGTCTGTTTTTTCCCATGAGCTTCTCACATTGAAACTATTTATATTTGCGATCAATGGGTCTCTCTCTCTTTCCCTATTTATCTCTCTCTCCCTTTAGGAGCACTGTCCTCTAGCTTGGGGTAATATCAACTTGTTTGACTACACTCACACTCTGGTGGCCAACAAGATGGCTCTGAACCTCTGGCCCGTCCCTCATGGCCTTGAAGACCTCCTCAATCCCATAGGAGTCACTGGATCCAACCCTAATAAGGTATTCAAATTCAGCATGGGGCATAAGAAAGTAACAGGTTTCCATATTTGATTGAGAGTTTGACTGTTTCGTGAGATGCAATTTACACAATGTGAAAATACTCTTTTAATCTCTGTTGTACAGGAAACCCCATGTCTGGAGCTGGAGTTTGACCACTTTAGTAGTCCAGTCAAATACCCAGATATGAATGCAGTAGAGGATCATGCAAACTGGACCATCTCAAGGGAACTGGGGTTTAACTACAACCTCTCTGGACAGGTAATAACCTGCTTACCAGCCACTAACCAGGTGGCTGAAAAAGGTGCAATAACACAGTGTTCACAGTTTTAAAAAATGTATTTATTTGTTTTTACATACACAGCACGATTGAATATAAATGAATATAAAGGTGTGGTTGCATGAGCGTAAGAGTTTAAGTAGCACACACGAGTGGGAGGGGTGTGAACTTTTGGAGAACCAAATTGATTAAATACTTTTGTACAGATTACAGACGTGTGTGTGTGAAATCCTGCAATAAGGAAAAATACATTAGTTGCATCAAGAAACATAGTAAAATACATCCTTATCTTCATATTCTCACTGAAAAAAGCTGATTAATTTAGCAAATAACAGAGCTCAAATACACAATTTTAAAAATATAGTGTGTACAGAGCTACATAGAGAAGATGAGGTAAGTTATTAATGAAGGTGTTTGAATTCCTCCTTTAATTAGATCCCTTTGTTGCGTGAGATATTTTGACATTGATTCATGAGGCCCTAATGCAAGGTGTGGTTGTATCCTTGTTGAATGCGTATCACGTAATGAGCGAATCTGCTAAATTAATTGTGATGGTGCGCGAACAGATATGTGTGTTATGTAAGATGCCACATGTGATTATAGTTAGGTGTTATTGAATCCTTTGTGTATATATTATATGTGAGTGTTTATTACACACAGCAGTGCTCTTTTCAGTTTATTTCTGACATTTTCTTTATTGAACATTTTGATATGAGTAAATTTAGGTCAATAAGTGATTTGATAAATGTGGTTAATTTTCAGCCCAACAATTAACCATAAAACTCACTGTTGACTTTGCAGCGTTATTCCTGATGCTGTCTTATCAGATTTCTAGATGATGTGTGGCATGACAGCCATGACTTTTCTGATGTGTTAAGTTATTCATGACGTCTGTGTCAAATGTGAGGAGTACCCTACTCATTACGTGGTGTGAAGAGAATATCACCCGGCTTCATCCTGACCAGAGAAAAGTTTGATCTTGTCTCAAGCATAATTCATATCCAGCCTTCACATAGCATGAATTCAAATAGCCTTGCGCTGAATGTACCCAGCATGTGGCTGCATTGCTTTCCGTCTGCGCTCCGGCGGAGTTTCAGTGTCCACTGGAAACATTTCTGTGGAGCGTCTGTTATTCTGATGCCACATTTATGATATAGTATAGTTTAGATTTCCTTTGCTGATATTGTTCGTGTTTTACAAGCATAAATACACGTCTGCAGCTTATTTAGATGTTATAAGAGATGTTTTTTGCTGTATTGAATATGAAAACCCTTTGTTCCTTCTACATCTTCTCTGTCATCATTCGTTTTATAGCTGATCTCACGGCACAGCTCCTGCCTACACTGGCTTTTCTCCATTCTCTCTCTCGGTAGCTACAAACACGTAGTGTTTGCTGTGTATCTGTGAAGATGAAGTCAGAAACAAAGGAAATGCATCATTAAAAATGTATTTCAAGTCAATTGTCAGTCAATACATGCATTTGAATACATTTCCGAGTGAATTTCACGCTTCAGAGACACGAGGCAAAAAACAAACCTGGATGATGATTTGAACACAGCTTCTCATTTTGCCAACTTTAACTGTGATTCCATCCTCCAAAGTGTCCTGATATATAAAAAAATACACTATGTATGTGCATATGTTGTGCACTGATTTAGAACTGTGGTTAAACCTTTGACCAGAACTATGCTGGATATGGTTGAATAACTTATTACGTTATAGTACAAGAGTTGGAATCTGTTACAGGTCCATCAGATACTGTGTGAGGCAAGAGAGCTGGACCGCTCAGTGTTGATTTATTTATTAGGATAGTGTAATGTGGTGTATGAAGTAATTCCTTTATCTTGTAACTTGAGCTGTTTGAGAAGCTTCCCGAACAGTAATGGGTTTTAATGGATTACAGTTGATAATGTTCCAAGTGACATTTGTTGCTCGTAATGACTGCGTGGCTGAATACCCAAACAGACAAATATTTGTTAGATTACCACAATAAAGATACTGTGATGCAAGAAGAAAAGTAACAAATGGAAGCTCTAACAATAAGTTAATGTACTTACGATAAATTTGTAAATTATGGTAGTGTTAGTGATGTGATAATGTAATAATCCAGTGTTTAAATGTTTAGAGCAACCGTGTGGCCAGAGATCACGCCCTGACAGAGAGCGACACTGAGCAGCTGAGACAACTGAGTAACAGAGACCCTCTTTCAGAAATCACTGAGCAGGAGAAAGACTTCCTCTGGAGACACAGGTACAAACAGAACACTTTACTACTTCACCATAAAGAACTTTAAGTACTACTTTATGTAGAGCCATAGATTACATAGAATGGCATAGATTTCACAGGTCAGACCTTTTTTAAATTGTTACTCTTAAACATACATTTTGTTTAAAAAAGCCAAAATACATTTCAGATTCTACATGCTGAATACTCTGCATTTGAATACAGGATGTAACACCTTTTATGCAGGATGTCAATATGTAAAACAAAACTGATTAAGACTTGCAACACACAGTAGTTATCCCCTTTGTCTTCCTCTACCAGGCACTATTGCATGAACATCCCTGAGATCCTTCCCAAGATCCTTCTCGCCGTAAAATGGAACTCCAGAGATGAAGTAGCACAGGTAATAAAAATAATGCAGTAAAGATTTATTCAATCTACTTTATGTTTGACCAATCATGTCAACTTGTTAGGAAAGGACTAGCTCACAAAAAGAGTGTATAAAAAGTCTACAATGAGTGTTAATTCATATTTCTTGGTTTGTATGTTTCCCAGATGTACTGTCTGTTAAAGGAGTGGCCGTCTACCCGTCCTGAGCAGGCCATGGAGCTGTTGGACTGTAACTATCCAGACCCCATGGTCCGCACTTTTGCTGTACGTTGCCTTGACAAATACCTGACTGATGACAAACTGTCCCAGTACCTCATCCAGCTTGTACAGGTAGGTCTATCTGAGAGTCTGGGCTGTTAAGTTCAAGGAACTGATTGACAAAAGAATAGGATAAAAAGGAGGACTAGTACTATGACTTAAGTGGCCTGTGAAGTGCCTTTCTTGAGCCCGAGTGGCCTTCTTATATCTGTTAGAAAGCAGCTTTTATTTGGTCTGTTTTTGTGTGTCGAAGAGTTTCTGGTCTGTGATGCCTTATGTTGTCTTTGGTATACAGAGACATTATAGAGTCTGAAATAACTAAACTGAACCTCCTCTCTGCATCTCCTCTTGTTTTCTTCTTCCAATCTTCCCTGCCTCTCTCTACTCCTGTTCTAGGTATTAAAATATGAGCAGTATCTTGACAATCCCCTGGCCCGCTTCCTCCTCAAAAAAGCCCTGACAAATCAAAGGATAGGACATTTCTTCTTCTGGCATCTCAAGTGAGTCACGTCCTGATTGCTTTTTCTTCATGTTTATGTACCTTCCTTTCCCTTGCCTCCCAGCTTCTCACTCTCTGTCTTTGGCTTCCTCACAGGTCAGAAATGCACAATAAAACAGTGAGTCAGAGGTTTGGGTTGCTGTTAGAGGCTTACTGCAGGGCTTGTGGCATGTACCTCAAACACCTGAGCAGACAGGTAGAGGCCATGGAGAAGCTCATTAACCTCACTGACATCCTTAAACAGGAGAAGAAGGATGAGACACAGAAGGTAAGGAGGCTGAAGGCGCGCACACGCACACACACACACAGATGTATTTTTCTACATCTATAAAGTTTGTAAAATTACAATCTATGTATGATCTGTGTTGCGTTATTCATTCTTAAAATAACCAACATTGGAAAGCCTGACCAGTTTGTTCATTATTTATTCAACTATTTGTGGCTTTGTTTAATTCATAATTTGCCCTCAGAGTCATAACACCACACAAATGCAGCCATTTTTAGAAAATGTCTTTGTGGTTGCATGTGTATGTGGTTGCGTGCACACACATTTACACGTGTGTGTGTGTCTTGTGAAGGTCCAGATGCGGTTTCTGGTGGACCAGATGAAGAGACCGGACTACATGGATGCTCTGCAGAACTTCACTTCTCCTCTCAACCCTGCGCACCAACTGGGAAACCTGAGGTTGGAACCAATAGTGAATGAGATGGTGTGTGTGTGTGTGTGTGTGTGTGTATGTGTGTGTGTATGCGTGTGTGCAGTGGTGTTTATATGCATGAGCGGGGTTGTGAAAAAAATATTAATACTGTTTAATAACTTGAATTAATTTGTGCACAGGTTAGATGAGTGCAGGATCATGTCATCTGCGAAGAGACCGTTGTGGCTGAACTGGGAGAATCCTGACATCATGTCCGAGCTGCTCTTTCAGAACAATGAGATAATCTTCAAGAACGGAGATGGTAAAGCACACGCACACACACACACAAATACACACACACACAGCCTGTTAAACCTCATTTTTAACCTCTGTTTGCTCTTGAATGCACCGGAAACTGTTCTGAAACCTTTCTGTCCTCTCAACACACCTGCTACAAATCAGCCTGTGACAACAAATCTTAAACAATATGTGCTTATTAACATAAACGTGTTAATGCCAAATAAATTGTGACTCTTGCTTTTAGCGATAAGCCTCAATACTAAATCAGTTTGCATGGAAAGACCAGGCCATTCTTCCTGATTTGTGGCATAAAGCGATGCTGCATATCTCCCCGTCCTAATGCTAAATGCTGACACAAACTGTAAAGTGCTGTTTGGAGGCTGCAGAGCTTGTTGGTAATGATTGCCTACTTAACCATCCTAACTCTTCCCTATGTTGTATGTGTGTGTATAGTCTGTCAGTATCCTAGGATGTTATTAACTGTAACTGTCTTCATTGTGTGTGTTTGTATTGTAGACTTGCGGCAGGATATGCTGACGTTGCAGATTATTAAAATCATGGAGAATATTTGGCAGAATCAGGGTCTGGACCTGCGGTACTACTCTCTCTTCTATTATCTTAATCTAGATTTCTCTTTCTCTCTGTGTCTTTCTGCTTCATTTTCTTTATTCTCTCTCTCCTGCTTCAGTGCATGTGGCTAAGAAAATCTGTTTTGTGTGTCTCCAGGATGCTTCCCTATGGCTGCCTGTCATTAGGAGACTGCGTGGGTCTCATTGAGGTGGTTCGCAGCTCCCACACCATCATGCAGATTCAGTGTAAAGGAGGCTTGAAAGGAGCCCTGCAGTTCAACTCAAACACTCTGCATCAGTGGCTCAAGGACAAGAACAAAGGCGAGATGTGAGTTATTCTCTCCTGGTAACATTTGTACAGCATCATTAAAGAGTATAAAACAATATGTGGGAGAAATGTCTTCGGGGAAATGTGGTATCATGTACAGTTACAGCCCATTTACTTCTGTCTGCATTTAGGTTTAGGTATAAGCTTTTTGTAATTAGATTTTAAAAATGTTTTAATTCATTTTTAAAACACAACATTAATGGTGTCACTTCTTACTGGGCTGTGTGTGTGTGTGTGTGTGTGTGTGTGTGTGTGTGTGTGTGTGTGTGTGTGTGTGTGTGTGTGTGTGTGTGTGTGTGTGTGTGTGTGTGTGTGTGTGTGTGTGTGTGTGTGTGTGTGTGTGTGTGCAGGTATGACATGGCTGTTGATCTGTTTACGAGGTCCTGTGCTGGCTACTGTGTAGCTACGTTTATCCTTGGAATAGGAGACAGGCACAATAGCAACATTATGGTCAAAGATGATGGACAGGTAACTCATATATGCACACGTACACAGCACACATTTTTGAATGATTGAATTTTCATTATACATACACAAACGCTCCTTCCCATATGAATGCTGCCCATATACCTCCATAATCTTATTCTTGGGTATTAGTAGTATAGTTTTACCTTTCAGTTGTTCCAAAAATATTAATAATTTCCTTGTTTTTCTTGTGTTTTAGTTGTAAATATCAATTTTATTAGTAAATGTGGACTCCCAGTAAAACTCTTAACTGCTCATAGGAAAAATGTCAGTGGTGTGATAGTTCGCAGTGTCACTGTAGTTTGGAGTAAAGAAGAGAGGAAGCCAGAAACAGTTTGAGTAAAATAAATGTAGTTAGAGTGACATTTTAAAGCACTGTTCTAAAACCTAATCCTGACTGGTTTGGTCTCGTAGGTGAGGCCAAAATGCTAGTAACATAATTTAGTCATTTTCTTCGTCTAGCCTGCTTTATTTAAATTAGATTATTAAGGATTTGTTGTCCAGTACATATTTGATAAAAGTAATAAATTTAATCTAATACCAAGCAGACTAAATGTTTTAACTCATCTCTGTAAGATAACTTGATATTGGTTGTGAAAGATTGGTGTTCACGCCTTGTGTTTTCCTGTGGGTTTACAATATATTGGTGTAACCTTAGAGGAAATATAGTTGTTAGAGAGCGTTTCCAAACTTTGACTTCCTGCTTTTCTCTTTGTTCTGCTCTCTTCCAGTTGTTTCATATAGATTTTGGCCATTTCCTGGATCATAAGAAGAAGAAATTTGGCTACAAGAGAGAGCGGGTGCCCTTTGTACTGACGCAAGACTTCCTCATCGTCATAAGCAAGGGTTCACAGGAGTGCGCAAAGACCAAAGAGTTTGAGAGGTACTGCAGCTCTTCATTTCCCTTATCGTTTATTTCATCTTTTTTTATCTGCCACCTGCAACTATCTGTTGGTTTGTTGGCTATTCTTGTCCTATCATGAGATAAGAAAGGGTTTGGTGTTTTTCTTTAACTAGGTTTAAAGGATGACATGTTGTTACCATTGTGGCCAAACTAAATTTAATTAGTCAAAGAACAGATTTTTGTTTTACTTCAAGCAGAACAGTGCATTTTTCTTGCCTCACTTCCTTCAGTTGGGTAAGTTTCAACTCAACTTGCCCCACTGATTCAACCACGATGAGCTCTTCAGATCATTTTTCATCACTGTCTTATTACATAAGTAACATAGCAACTGGCTAGCATCCTTCCTGTCTGGGAAGCAGGTCTGGGGCCATTTCACTAGATTTGCAATATCACAATCTGCAATTTGTAACTTGAGATAAGACGTCATCAGACTGGAAATCAAACAGACGCATTCCTCTGCCTTTGGGTAGGTGTCATTGCCCAACATTGAGCTTCGTTTATACTTTCCTTTTTCTCTTTGCTGCACTGCAGCCACTAAATAAATTGCATAAAAATGTTCACTTGTCTGTTTGTCTTTCTCACCTTCCCTTTTCCATCTCCCTTCAGGTTCCAGGAGATGTGTTATAAAGCGTACCTGGCCATAAGGCAGCATGCGAACCTGTTCATCAACCTGTTCTCCATGATGCTGGGCTCTGGCATGCCTGAGCTGCAGTCATTTGATGACATCGCCTACATTAGGAAGACGCTGGCCCTGGAGAAAAGCGAACAGGTAATGCGGCTTTTCTCTGTGCTCATATCCATTCTGTTCTGAATCTTATTTTGGGGTCTTTTAAATAGTGTCACATTTGGCTGTCTGAAGAATCTGCAAAATTATTGCGTCTACTTATGTATCACTTTTTATTTTTTTCCGCTGTGTGCAGGAGGCGTTGGACTACTTTATGAAACAGATGAACGATGCTCACCATGGAGGATGGACCACCAAGATGGATTGGATATTCCACACGATTAGACAGCATGCACTAAACTGATCTCCTGCACACAAAATCCACCAGTTCCATCATGGAGTATTTACTTCTGTCAGCCAGCTGTCCGTCTTATCCACGCAGCATCGGCCTTTCAAGGAATTTCAGTTCTCCATGACAGCAGACAGCACACACAGCTCACTGACGATGGAAGTTTGCAGCTTGATTTTTTTATTTATTTTTCAACACCAGCACCATTTCTATTTAAACGAGGTTCCTGTTTTCCTGCATTTTCTTGCCATTATCATCTGCCTCTTCGTGTGGTCCTGATGATGCCCTTGTACCAACTCCTGCCTATTCATCCGTGTACAAGAGAGCGTTGTCCTACTATCCTGGTGGAGATGTGCCCTACCTTGCTAATGCTCGTATCCTTGGCTACTATGCTTCCCCCGTTTTTTCCCAACAGGAACAAACTAGGTAACCAAGGATATTTTACCCCTTACCCATCTAATCTTGCAGGAAAAACAAGAAAAACAAAAATTGGACAAAACGGCGTAAAGAAGATATATCTGCCAATCTATAAATGTAGCCACAAAGTAAGTTCAGCTTGCTGCCCTTCTGCTGTAACATTGCTGCACTGAGGCTCCAACCCAGAAAGGAGGTGCCTGGGAAACTTTTTTTTTTTTTTTATATTATCACTGCTGAGAAGATGGCGGGCACAAGGAACTGTCTAAATTACATTACATAATACTCAAATGTGTTGTACAGTGCAGGATTACAGGAGTATGGGAGCTTGTTGGATGAAGTTACCCTTCTGAGCGGATTTGTTGTCGGCTTTCCCACCTTTTAACCCTTTTGTGAGGAAATTTCAAAGCCCAAAAACTGCAGAAGAGTCTCTGAGTTGTTTTGCACAACTCTACAGTCTCTCACAGCCTCAATGAAAAAGCAATCCACCCTCGGGAACATTTGTCGGTGGTGCAGCTTTAGACTCTTGCATAAACTTCAGGGTGATGATGCCTCTCCATCAAAAAACAGCACTTAGAAATACCAGAATAATATACAGATTTATTATGACTTTTTAAATTTATTTATGTATCTAGTTTCTTTCAGTTTCTACACAGACAAAATCCTGAGTCAACCCTCCAGAAACAACATCGCTTGTGTAAATACAGGTGGAGTTTTTTCTATTTGTGTTTACCTGTTTGCTTCCTTCTACCTTCTTCTGACTACCACGAGTGCAACAGCTTATTATTGAGTTTTGCTCCTATTCGTGAATTAAGACTGCTGATGCCTTTTTTGCCTCTGTCACTTTTAAGTTCAACATCTCATTTGACCTTACCAGTAGTAGCCCTGTTTGTTTTATCGTGGCTAATTTTCCGCCATATTTGGTATTTAAAAAATCCATTAGTTTGGGGATGCAAAATGGCGAGAGTGAAAGTGCCAGTCTCCCATTTTATGAATAATGGGACCTATATTAAGCCTCTGGCTGTCTGTTTTGACGACGAGCAGAGGCCCAGGGGAATGTCACGTCTTCCTGTTGATAAAATGCCTTGGCGTCACAGCACAACACTCCACAACGCTGCACACTGCTAAGCCCTAAAAATGAGTTTTAGTAAGTAAACCAAGACAGCACTATTAACATAAAAAGCATTAAAAGGTAGCTTTGACCTTCATCGTGTTAGGTTGATGGTCTTGGCGTCCATTTAACTTGTTTTCATTGCACATTTGTTGGATAATTTTATCCAGAACACCTTTCACTGAGCCCTGGCAGTCTTTGAGCCATATTTCTCTCAACAGAAACAAAAGTATGAACTTGAGAAAGTACCTTTTCAACATTTTAAAGTCACAGTGAAATGGCAGCCACATGCAGCCAATCAAGTGAATCAGTGCATGTGCGTGAGATTTAGTTACGAGAGGGAACGAATATTTCAGTCCAATCCAATTTTGATTGGATCGCTCATCGCTGTAGAGGACTGTTGGTCTCCACCCCCACCTGCCTGTAAGGTGAGGACGGTGAGGGTGAAATTAATATATTAGACCTCAACTTCATCCTGTGGAAATGTGAACAGAGTTTTGACTAACTGACAACGGTCAATTGGGCTTTTATATGATTGGTGGGTTGGCTGATCGTCACAATCACATTTCATAGGATTAATTTGTGTGTACGCCTCTGAGTTTATAATGAGGCATGTTTCACAGAAAGAGAAAAGGGAAAGGTTTTGTTTCACTGTGTCTTTAAAGCAGACAGACCATAACCCACTTGTCTTCAGATGGGTCATTTCGGATTTTTATTGTTAATCTGTTTTAACGATAAACGAAGAAACCGGAGAACAGCTTTGTCAGTTGATTAGAAAACCTCTTGTATGGTGTTATTTGCTCAGGATATTGTAGTATTTTGCAAGAAAATGTGCCTCAGAGCAGCCCAACGAGCCCCCAACGGCTTCACAATGTACCTAGAAAGACATTTGGATGTGCACATAGCTGAATTATTATCATAAAAACCCTACAGTATGAAACTCTGCCAGCGGAAAAGCAAGTCTGCACTTTGCCAGTTCAACTGTTGATTGTATTAAGAAGCCAAAGTTGTGGTCTGTTCTGATGTGGCGCACACGCCTGTGTGATGTCATGTTATTGCAGCATTAATGGCAAGAATGTATTTAATTGCTAACATGGACCTTATGTGCACTCATCTTTTTATGTTTTCGCATCATTCATGTTTTCCTCCTAAAGCCAGATGCAGTGCCACTAAACATGCCACAGGTCATCAGCAGAGAGCTCTGCTCTTGTTCACTATTCCACCTTTTTCTTAACGTGCCAAATCAGGCATCACTGAGGCCTGTGAAAGCTAATGCTGGAATCGCATCATGCAGTAAGGCATATCAGTCTTTGAAAAGAAAAACAAAAAGAAATGCACTTAAAAATTCTTGTTCTCAATGCCTTTTTGTCCAGAAGGACTCTGTAAGAAGAAAGTTAGCCTAGTATGCATGTTTCTCAAGCAGCATAACCAGTGTGTATGATGTACATTTTGAAGCAGCATTAAGCAGTATGTATGTACAGTTACAGTCAAACCTCTTTTTCTATGGTTGGCTTCATGTGTGACAAACCTGTAGTGTTGTTATCTTTAATATCCTTTCCCATGTATCCTCCAAATCGATAGCGTGCGTGTGAGAGCGTGTTTGTGTGTGTTCATATGCATTAATTGTCTTTCTGTGCAGGTTGCAGAGCTTCATTGGCAGGCCCCAATGAAAACCCTCACGATGTATGTACATGCCCATGTGTCTGTGTGTGATGACACTTGACGTAGAAGTGGTGGCGTCTCTAAATGTTTTGTAAACCCCCCCCCCCCCCCACTGGCTGGTCTGTGCCAGAGAAGGAAAAACAAAAAATGCTGAAGTTTTTGCATCGTTTGTAAGGAAACAAACGAGGGGAAACAGAGACACTTTTTTCATACATAAGTTGTAAATGTTTTACTTGAAATGTCACAAATCAGAACCACAGCTGTATTTTGTTGGTTTAAAGTTGAGATGGAGGAGGTGCAAGTGTGTGTCTATTGCACTATATGTACGCATCGAAGGTTGAAGCATTGTGTTTGATACTGAGAGTGAATGTTACTGATGCCACACAACTACTCATCGAGCTAATGAAGGACTAAAGTCAAAATCATGAGAACGTCCAGTTCGAGTTGTCACGTCTTCTCGGAGCACGTTTGTGTGAGTGTGAAAGTTTTCCTGGTCGCCGCCACTTTGAATTCTGCAGTAATTGTTGCACTACTTTTTCCTCCCTTACTGTACAGTTAGTGGAGGCTTTGGTGGAAGCCATGTTTTATCTCTTTTAGCTGTCAAAAAGCTCAACAATGTTAAACACAGGCCCATATTTACAAATCTGCCTATCACAGGATCAGGTTAACTGTTTTTTTCTATTGTTGTTGCTTAGCCAGCTTGAAGCAGAAGATTGAGTAGTACGATGAAAATGCTTGATGTAATTTAAGCCCCTTATGTGTGCATAGAAATACTGAAAGATTTTCAGAGAGAGAGGAGGGAAAATCCTATTTTCATTCATCTGCTCTTCAGTTTGCCCCTGCTGATACAATCATATGATCTGAGCTATGATTCCAAGACGAACACTGGACATAATAACATGAACACCCAGAAAATGAAATGCAAGTCAATGCAATATCCATGCAGTAAATATTACTTTCGTGAAGAGTTTAGTGTTTTGATGTCTGTCAGACAAGTCTTTACTTTAAGGTGTTTCTGTTTACCTGATTGTGTTCACGTTATTTTGTCCACCACCTATGTGAATATGTGCCCTGATATTAAGTGAATCCGTCCGCAGATCTTCACCTGTGTTTCTTTCTGTCTTTCTGCAGTTAAAAACATTGTCAAACACAGTTACCGACTGTCCTTGTTTCAACACAAGTTGTGTTTTTTAAAAGCCTTTGAATGGGCTTTAAACAAAATGAACATCGAGGGTTTTAAACTCTTATTCCTGCAGGAAGAAAATCAGCATTGGATCAAAGAGCAATTTTGACTAATCATTTAGATTATTGATCATTTGTGATAATTTTTTACGCTTGTGAAATGTCCCAAATTCTCACTTTAAAGAGAAATATTCACTAAATGATCTGTGGTTTCATCCGCTGAAGTACATTTATAGTGGGTCAATAATATATTTCCATATTATACCATACTGTCAGAACCTTAACCTATACTATGAATAAATGTACAACTGGCCAATGTATTGTTTTTCAGTCTAACTGCATGAGATTGGGTAAAGATGAATATTCTTCTTGCTACATGTTTTTTATTTTATATCTAGTCTGCTCAGCAGCCATACACGTTTGTAAATTAATGCCTTAAGTTTGCTCCCAGTAGGAACAGTTTCATCCTCACAGAAACCTGCGTTTTTATTTATAAATGTATATTGTGTTTCATTTTGGCTCCCTGGTTACAGAGTAAAGGTTTGTACCCCGACTGACTGACTGGTCATCTGAGTGTTCTGTGAAGATGTACAAATAAATTTGTTAAACATTCACCCGGCTCTGTTTGCTTTTGCGCCGTACAGCAGGCCTCTTTATAAAGTCTTACTTTATTCATGTAATCTGTAATTGACCAAGCATTTAGTAAAGTTTGGTCTGCCACTTTTCAACCGTAACAACTTTAAATTATTGATTTTGTTGTATTTCCAGGGTTCCCAATGTTTATCACAATCTGGAATATTTAAAAGGGGAATTTTTGAAAATGTGTCAAATTTTTTTCTGTCCAACTGTTAAGTGAATCTGATGTTAATTCCTTTTTTTAAAAAAAGGACTGGAAAGATCATTTGGGTGAATGAAAGTGCTTATGTCTTTGAAGGAAGTCATGGGACAACAAAACCAAGCTGAAGATTGTTTGTCCATGTGGAAACAGGTGATCGCTGGAAATATTTACAGAAAGAAAAGCATTGAAAGGAACTGTTGATGAGCTGCATTTATACTCACACAAAACCAGCAAATGGAACAAAGTTTTGTTTTATTTTCTTGCCGATTTTTCCCTTGAGAATGACAAATTTCCAGTGTACTTTATTCCATTTTCCCACACCTCTAATAAATGGACACTGACACTCATTGCTTTGATTAACTCAAAGGAAACTAACATTGGTTTTCCTCGCTTAACCAGCAATTAATATGGTAAGAGTATAGAGCTCTGTCATTATTTCAGTCCATTCTTCCAGTGCTTTCTGTGGAGTTACAGGCCCCCACAATGGGTTGCTTTCTCTTTTTTCACCTAAATTGGTTATTATATTAACTTAACCCTTTTTGCTTTTATTGTTTTAAATCTGCATAACACCCCTGAAGATGTCCCTTCCAAAAAAAATCCCCGCAATGCAACCCAGTATAATAGAGGACTAGTCTACACAATAAACATCTGCTGTGACAGTGTGACAAGTGAGATTATTTTGAATATAAATGTGGTTGACTTAAGGCTAAATTTATGCAGACAGCATGTCTGTATCACTGAAGGCTGCGTCTGCTGAAGGCTGCGGGGCGGTCGCCTCTGCGGCAGCCTTGGTGGGAGGTGCAGGAATAGCAGGAAGGACTGGACTGAAAGGTTTCCAGGGCTTGGATGGGCAGTGGAAGGGGTTGTCATTCACGGTATCCGTGGCCGAGGCGGCATCAGGGGCTGCGGACGGTTTGAGGGCCGTGGAGTCCTCCTCAGAAGATTCTTCCTTGGCGGAAGCCTTGGAGGGGACCGCTGTGGGTGGGACGTCAAACAGAAGGTTCCTGAGTGGAGACCAGCCAGGAGGACGGCGCCTGGTGAACAACTGAAGAAGAAAAATACAGGGGATGACGTGTGAATGAACGGGTAGATTGATCTTCTGAAGTACACCCATGACACTTCACAGTTGAAAACAACATTTCCCGACTGAAGGATTTTTTAATTTCAAGTCGCATCGGCTTGAAATGAAAAATTCTTCCTTTCTTAGTTTCCTGTCAAAACTAACAGTGAACTTTGTTGGAGCTTTACATATATATAATTAAAATTTCCAAAAGTTAAAGCACTATCTATTTTAGTTAAATCTTATTTTGCATGTGGCTTAGCTGTTAAAACTTGATGCTTTATTATATGATGTATTATTACTCAGAACTGATCTTTCAGCATGTATTTTGTGTGGAATATAAACAGACTGATCTGTCTACATTTCACTTTCAACATATGAGTAATTCAATTCAGTTCACTCCCATCTAATTGGTTAAAGGAATTAGTCAACCGTGTTCCTTTTCTTCTTTTCTTCTAAGTCAGAGAGAAAGGCCCATGAAAGGAAAGTTAGTAAACAAAAAAAGTGACATTAGTCGACTTAAGACCCAGACATTTTTCTGGGTGAGAGAAAACCAAAACAAGGACAAAGTACGAGTGGATATTGGCTAGATGTTGCTCACTGTATGCTCGATGTTTAAAGTGGGAATTGTTTGCAAACATGTTCACCATTAGAAGCTGATAGTATGTCAGGGCTGTGGGTTTGTCAGCTTCTTGCCACAAACATGGAAGTAAAACTTTATTTATATAGCACTTTTCTTAAGATTCATAGGTAAAAAAAAAAAAAAAGACAATAAAAGCATTTGAATCAATAATTACAATAAACCCAAACAAAAATTGTTTAAGAAATAAGAACAAACCAGAAGATGGTTTAGGGTAATATCAGTGGCTATCCTGCTCTTAATTGGATTTCTAAAAGGGGTAAAACATTGTGTCATGTTTGACTGTTTTGTGAAAAGTGGGTCTCACCACGGCAGGCAGTGCCCCTGGTTCACACTCTATCTGGGCCTGTGGGGGCTCCAGTCTCCATGGTGCTACATCCACTGTAGAGTTACAGTTCACAAACTTCTGCACGTACAAATTCACACAGAGAGACACATCAGGTCAAAGAAAGCCTGGAAAAGACCACATTACATTATGTCAGTGGTAATATGGGTTTTGTTTACAATATCCTCTTTGTCAGGGACACACAGCTCGTTGAGGTCTTTGTGCTCGGCCTTGGCGCAGGTGGTCTTCTTCATATCAAATCTCAGCTTGAACCTGAAACCTGCGACCACCTGCAGGGACAGAAAGTAGGTGGAAAAGAAAAAAACGTTTTCTCCACCTGACATACCTCCCTCTCTCTCTCTCTCTCCCTCTCTCTCCTCATATCAACCAGTCTCTACCTGTCTGGTGGCGTGGCCGACACTGTGCAGGGTGAACAGGTGGGTAGAGTCGGAGATGGAGTTGTACTTGGAGACGGAGACGGAGAGAGGACTCTTGAGGTCCTCTGAGCTCTCATCAATCTCCATAGGGCAGCCCAAACAGGCAACTCTCTCTGGAAAGATGTAATCATCTGGAGAGTAGAGAGATCGAGATAAAGAGTGAAGCTGAGATAAAGACAGCAGATGCATGTGGCTCAGAAGGCTCATGACATGGTCACCTCATAAATGTTGGTCTTTTTACAAATTATTTTCCTTTATCCATGCAGGAAAAATACAAAATCAACTGGTCTTAAAGGCAATATAATCTATGAATTCAAGAAAAAACATTTATGCTGAAGGTGTGCTGGATTTCAACTTTTATTTATTTATTAATTTATTGTAAAAAAAAAAAAAAAAAGAGTAAATAATATAAAGCCTGCAAAACAGCCAAGTTCTGAATGAACTGAAGCTCATAGATTTATTTGGGAGGACCTGCAAAGTGTCTTACAATAATTCATAATGCTAGAGATGAAAACAAAGTCAAAACAGGCTGTACAACGTTTTTAATGGAAAAATAATCTTTTAGTAAAGCTGCAGGCATGGTTAGCAAACTAGAGTCCAATGACCTCTACTAGCATGACTGAAATGTAAAAATCAGTATCATCAGCATATGATATATGTGTTAATTTATGTTACTGTGTGTTGTCTTGTCAAATAATATCAAAACTTCATAATTATTCATATAGTTGGATATCTAAGAAAAGACTAGCTTTATTGTTGAAGGAATAAAGTGCTGATGCTGCATACAGCCTGTTTACCTATTTTAACACCACATGCTTTACAACCACACGACTTGAGTTTCTTTAAGGTCAAACCACAGTGAAGCAGGCAAATACTGCTTTAATTCGCAAAGGAATTTTCCAAACTGAGCCTTAAAAAAGCTGCAAAACATTTTAGAAGTTGGACAGAGAAAAACATATTTACTGTAGGCTGACAGTGGGCTGGTCAGGCAAACAGATTAAAGTCTAGACTGTCACTGCCTTTTATGGTGCGATAAGTTAATATTGCGCTCTCCCTATCTACCAGATAGTGTTGATATTACACAATCAGCCCCCGTCTGTATCCCCTGCGCCTACCAGTGTACATTTTCTGCAATGACTCACTGTTTTCTTAATTAGAAATATGCTTTCCTCAGAAAAACAGAGTCATGGTGGACTGAATCAATACCCCAGGGATTTGTGTTGTAAGAACACTTTCCTTACATGATCACATTATGCTTGGAAGATCTGAAAATGTGGATATTTCTTATTATGTGGGATCATGAGGATAAAGGGCCAGTTTCCCCGGGGGGGAGACATCACATGGCAAGCAATAAGCACTGGTACTGAGGTTAGTGTCTTAAATGAGGTCCCAAGTTGAAAAAGTTTTTAAAAATAGCCTCGCTTAATGAGAGCATTTTAAAAGATTTTTCACTTTAAATTCTGTTAAAGTTTCTGGCCAAGCAGAATCACTTGTCCTTTAAGCATCCCAAATTATATCACACTGCAGAAAAACTTCAGACAAGGCATTGCATATTTATATGATTAGTTTGAGGTTTTGGTTAATATGCTATTTCACTTTTTTTGCCGTGAGTTAGAAGAGAAGATGAATACCACTCTCACGTCTCTACAGCAATTATGAAGCTACAGTAAATCTTTCTAAAGCTCACTAATTAACATGTTATGCCTGTTTTGTTTTATCACAAAAGCTGAAGTGCAAAAACGTCAAGTTGTGGTTTTACTGGAGGTTAAATGGGTTGGGCTGGGAACAGATGCCAGCAGCACTCCAGGAAGTCACTGCTCCAGGTAAAACCACAACTTGATGTTTATACACTTTAGTTTTTGTACGGATTAAACAAGATATAACATGTTAATAAGTGAGCTTCAGAGATGCTGGTGGTAAGATTTCTGTTAGTCATCTAACTCTCTGCAAGAAAGCAAATAAGAGTATTTCCCAAAAATGGAACTGTTTCTTTAAGTAATTCTGCTTCTTGTACTCGTGTCACAACTTTTAAAAAACAGTAATCCAATGCTGGATTTATCCATATCTTCAATCATTCACTCACCAAGCCTGCAATCCACCTGTCTAGTGTCTGTTTCGGCCTCTGTCACGTAGACCGTGGCATTGCATGAAATCGGCTTCTGGAAGAATAACGGAAAACATGATGTCAGGATTAATATTTGTTATTAATACTGTGTTATCCAAGCCTTTGCATCAATTATTTCTACTAACTTTAAGCAATCCAATCTCCAAAATCTTCCAATGTCTGAGTACACAGGAACTCTGCTGCTTTATTTGAGCTTAAGTATTTACATTAGAGATTTTTATCAAATTTCTGTCCACAGACATGAATGGAGGACAGTAGTTGAGAGGTTGTGTGTCGCTGCCAACTTTATATTTGTGATGAACATGAATATCAGCAGCTGTATTTCCTGTCATCATTTTTACCCTGCGTCCAGGCAGATAGTCGCAGTCTGTCCAGGGTTTGCTGCTCCCAGCTGGACAGTCACTCTTCCTGCTGGTGAACTGCAGTGAGTACACTGAGTCTGAGCCGTTCTCTGACTGTAGAGAGGACACACACACACACACACACACACACACACACACACACACAAAGACACAATCAGTGTGTGCCAGAGGTCAAAGTGTCTAAACATGTTTTTCTAGAATTTCTTGGTAATCATCCCACAGCTTTAGTTCCTGTTGTTTCATCACCGTCAAGTCTCAGCTCTGAAATGTGATGTGCAGATTTTTAACCCTCAGATTTATTCACATCCAAATATTAAACTGAAAGAATTAAGTTTGAAATTCAATAAACTGATGTTTATTAACTTGATTAACTAGAAGAAAAACTTTGAAGTATTATATCAACATTTTACTTTTACTTCATTGTAGATGGAAGTACTGGACTTCTTATAAACATTTGTACACTATATTTGTCTGACAGGTACTGTAGCTACTAGTTATTATTATTATTATTATTATTATTATTATTATTATTATTATTATTACAGGAAAAACATAAAGCAAGCTCATGAAATTGTATGCATTGTCAAGTTAAAACCAGTGAGACAGAAAGGTAGAATTGTTATGAATATAATATATAATATATATCTGATACAGTAATTTGTTCATATTTGTCCGTTTCATTCTGACACATACAGTGCGTTGTCAGTAAAAAGAAGCACTCCTGTGTACTTTCCTCTGTATATTATTTCCCCCTTTTACAGGTGTGACAATATGTGTGTATCAGTGAATCAATGCAACAATAGTGCATGCACACAATGACAATGCAATGTAAAAGCAACCATTAACAAAAAAAGCCTACAGTACTTAAAAAACTCTTGTCTCCTGCAGACACTAGTTATATATTATAGCTGACAGTATGTCTTCTTTAAGACCTTATGAGGGGCCTTGACGACTGCACTCAAAGTATATACCGAGACAAAGTAGGTCAGGTGAATATGCAGAAAGCCACATCCGTTTCGCAATCAGCGTACCTTGCTGGCTGTTAGTATCTGAAAGAGGGCCAGCTTGTGTCCGGTGGTCAACCTCTCATTGAACTTCTGCATGGCGCTGCTGACGGCCTTCTCTACAGACGGGTCATCACAGAAGATCAGGACGCCGGGCTGGACTTCCACTTCACCCTGCAGGAGGAGAATTATTATTAATTATTATTTCTGCTGCACAAACTTGTATTAAACCATCTGAAACATACACAACCTGTGACACGCAGTGGTGGAAAGTAAAGTACATTTACTCAAGTCATTTTTGTGCTATTTGGTCTTTCCATCTTCTGCTACTTTATACTTCTACTACATTTCAGAGGGAAATATTGTAGTTTTTACATTTATTTGACAGTTTTAGTTCCTAGTTATGATTCATTTTTACATATTGAAAACATATCATCATCTTATGAAATATGATGATTTGCTATTGATTTGTGCCCAAAGTGTATGAAGTAGTTAAACTTAACTATAACATTAAAATACTAATGCATGAGTAATACAAATCCAATTATATATATAGCATACATACAATTTACTTGATTATTCTCATTTTATGCTACTTTATACTTATTTTCAGCTACATTTCAGAGGAAAATATTTTCTTTCTTACTGAGCTACATTTATCTGATCACTACAGTTTCAGGATACTTTTCAGATTACCTTTTTATATACAAAATATGATGCATTTTTATAAAGTAGTCAGGCAGTTAGCACCATGTCCACAAGCTACAACTTTTGAATGTTGCTTACACGATACTGCATAAATAAAAATATATATTATATAATATACATAATATATTAATCTGACAGTGGAGTACTTTTGCTTTTTGTACTTAATTTTTCTGATAATTCTGTGCGTTTAATTAAGTAAAGTTTTGAATGCAGGAGTAATTTATTTTATTTTTTATTACTACTTTACTTGAGTAAAGGGCCTGAATACTTACCACTGTTGTAACCCTCAGCAGCCTAACAGTTCCTCTGTTCTCACAGTGTAATCTAGGTGTTAATGCCAGAAAACCAGCTGTTATGTTTTCTCATACTTTCTCCTTACCTGCCCAAAGACTGAGCTGTGGAGGCACAGCAGGCCCAGCACACACAGCCCCACTCCGCTCCTCATCGTCTGATCCTGATGGATGTTTTCACTCTTCTCTGCCACAGGGGAAGGAAAATGGCAAAATCTCTCACCGGCTGATGAACAGTTTATAAATGTAATGAAAGTGCATTTCACATCCAAATGACCTCCTGTCTCTGGCAGTTTTAGCTGGATCAATCTCAAATTCCTTATTTGTGGCAGGAAAATAAGCACGGTTATTCTTTTCAAGCTTTCCAAACAAACTTCAGTGTAAAGACTTACTTACAGTTTCTGCAGGGGGAGGCCTGCTGTCGATCCTGCCGGGCTGTTAGAGGAAAAACTGCACTCCTCTCCACACAGGGATGGACGACTGAGTGAAGTTCTCCTGAAACTGTAGGTGGGAATCCTGAGAAAGATGATGACACACCGATAGATACATACACAGAGGACAGGAGGGCACAGAGGACTCCCACACACATTAATGCTCAAAACGCTCAGTCGGTAAAAGGAGAGTAAATGTTTGCTCTTTTGTTTGCCCTCCTACCTGTCGAGTCAATACAGCAGTTAGTATCAGGGAGAGAAGCGAGCACGTAAGGAGATGCACTAACTTCCTTCATGAGTGACTTTGACAGAGAAAACACTCTCCTACCTCAACACACACACACACAAACTCACAAATGAAACCACAGAGATTTGATTGACACTGACTGTATGGTAGCAAAAAAGCCCCAAACAGAAGATGTTTAGGGGCCACTGTGTGTGTGTGTGTGTGTGTTTTGTGTGTTTCAACTGGTACTTTGTCCCCGTCGACCTTTAGCCTTTACCACTCTGATTTCCCCACTGCTCCTCTGTGAAACGAGGTGAAATGGGCTCAGATGTTACACTCGATATAGACTACATGTATCATACAGACATTGTGTTTGCTTTGTCTCTGTGCAGTTACAGGATTACACCAAGTTCACCAAGTGCAACAGGGTCAATTTACCTCTCGGCTGATGACAACATGCCAAAATCTTCCATGTGTCCCTGGCTGATCACTGGCTCTGTTACACTTATTGAACCGCTTTAGGTCCATCGTGTGCAGATCTATAATGACAGATACAAAGTGAGTCCCTGCATGTATTTTTGAGACTGTAGAGAAATACATTTTGATGGTGTAAAAACTCTAGACAAGAACAGATTTAAAAGAGCATATTTCTGCCCTCTTGTGGTGACACATGTACCAAGAAATACTGTGTATGAACTCTATAACCAGTGGTTCCCAACATGGGGTCAAGTTAAATCTGAGGGGCCAAGAGATTCAAGAGAGGAAAGTACAAAAGAACAGCTTTCTTGTACAAAAAGTCTTATTTTTAAAAAACTTCCCTCTAATATTTGCTTCCTTTTTTAAAGATTATTTAACTTTTTTACTTTTGCACTCCAAGAAATAATCAAATAAAACAAGTAAGCTACAACAAATGTCTCTCTGTTGGAGGAACAGTTTGACATTTTTAGAAATACACTTAGAGTACAATAAAGCTGCAGGCCAGCCAGTGTTGGGGAGTAACAGATACAGTAACGCTGTTACATAATTAATAAAATAAAAAAATAGAAATAATTGTAGCCCGTTACAGTTACTGCGAAAAAATATATGATTAAATCACAGTTACACATCAAAATGTTGGTGATTACAAACTGGTCACATCCGATTATTACAATATAAAATCACTAATATTACAACATCACTAATCAATCACTGAACGTTACTATAAATAAAAAGCACGTATATTAATACAACTATAGGCGTCGTTACTGATCAGTGATGTTGTAACGAAGTTAAACGAGAATAAAGATGAAATGTTGTAGAAAATGTTCAAACTAAGTGACTACATGTCTACTTTTCAGACGCAAAACAGACGTAAAATTATTTATAATAATAATTTACCGCCGCGTCAAACACTGTTTACATCGTGACGCGTCCGACTGGCGCCGAGCGGCCAATCAAATTCAGCCTGAGGACGCGTCACAGCCTGGGGGAGGAGTTCTGGACATCTGCACTCCATTGATCTTCCTCAAAGACCCGGATGTGTGTGAGAATAATTTAAATTATGAGAAGTAGATGTGGAAGGATCCGTGTAGAGAGTTTAGTGGTCAGTGGGGATCGAATACAGTTTCAGAGCAAAGTGATTAGATTTCATGATATTTCATTCAATAGATTACATTCAGAGCAATTCAGATTCAAACAGAAATGATTCAAATTCAGTTTCTAGTGGCATATTTCTGAGAGAATCCATTTAAAGGTGGACATGAAGAGTGACTGAAGAGGTGAAAAAGAACGATTGAGAAGGGAGGAAAATATATGTAACAGTAAAATACATTTAACTAAATAAACGTGAACTCCCAGACCTCCACGAAAACACTGGACGAAGTCATTTGTGTGTAATTCTCAGCAGCATTTGTTTTAAGTTATTAGGAGTGTCAGATGTGTTGAGTATGGCCAGACAAGGCCATTTTATTTACAGTATGCAGCACATTTAATTACAGGAACATTCAATGTGATTTACATTTCAGAGCATACAGCAACAAGTTATAAACAAGATTATTATAAATAAAATAGATGCTCCTGAAAGTTTCTCACTCGGTGCTTTATCAGAGGAAAAACACTGTTTACCCTGATCTGAAAGAAACCTCAGTGTTGTGTCTATAAAAAAACCTTATATAGCCTAATATTTAATGATATAACATGTACATTTACTAGCATTAACTTGACCCTAAGCAGAGCATGACGTGGACTGTTCTTCACTGTGACTACTTTTGAGTAGGGAACTTAATGTGGAGTTTATTTTATCATCGTAGCATGTTGTCTAAAGGTCAAGTTGTGTGTGGCGTGGTCTTTGATTCCTCAGCTTCTTCGACTGAGAGGCTGCACAGTTTGTCAGTTTAACCACCATGAAGCGGAGTCACCATCAGAGGTGTCATTTCAGTGTTGAGAGCGGTCACTTCCCCGCCTCCTGTGACGCTGCACTTCCTCTGCGTGGTTCATTTAGATGTTAAGGTGTTCAAGATCTCAACAGTTTCACATTTACTGGCCAAACCACAGCTGCAGTACTCGTACTGCATGTATCATCTAGAACTGGTGCATTATTCTACTCCATTTTATTCTTTTCTTTTCTTTTCTTTACTAACTATGATGCTTAGGGGTCACAAAAGTGGATGGTCTCTTTTCTTCCTGGCTGCTATTATTCCAGGTAAGTTTGATAATATTCAAACATCATTTCACTCTCAGGTAATGGATGCTAAACTCTGTCTGCAGACAGTTATTTGTTCTCTAAAGACTTTTTACAGAGAAATACAGAGGGTTTCCGCACCCATAACCACACCAGCATTTATGTAAAAAAAAATGAAACATACTTCTGTAATTCTTCACTATTAATTCCTCCTTACGACATTTGCCATTTCAAGAGTTAAAGCTTTGGCCGGATTACTCAAGTGCCCCCTGTGCAATCCAATTTGATTAATTGCATATTTTTGTAGGTAATGCAGCACTAAGGTACAATTTCAACCATCAAAGCATTATTACCTAATCTTGTGGCCGTGTGTTTTATAAGGGCTCTGTGTCTATATGTATATGTATTGTGCTTTAATGGGGAATAATCCTTTTACCATGTATATCAGAATATCAGAGTGCTGGCTGGTTTCTGGGTCTCAGAAATAATAATAACTAAATTCCTATAATAAATAAAATTGTCTTTGCACGGGAAGAACAGAACTCTCTTTCTCAGCACTTTTCTCACTAACATGTTGGCACGTATAAACTCTGTCTAGAGTCAGAGTAAAAACTTCCACTGGTAATGATTGGCAGTAATGGTTTCTTGATTTTGAAAAGCCACCTTTTTACATAACAAGTAAACTATCGGTGATAAACAGACGTTGAGCGTGGCATGTCTCTTCCTCCACCAGGTGTCCACCTGCAGACAAATGGCATCTCCGTCCAGCCTGCCTCTGACTCTGAGCCGCCCTCCAAGGCTCAGCTCTACCAGCCGGTCTTGCAGCCGTCTGAGGCCGTTCCTCCAATAGGTACACACCAACACAAAACCACATTTATTACAAACACATGAACGAAAGCACCAGTTTCTGAAGCCCATCTACTGTAGAAAGAAAGAAGCTGTAGAGTGAAACAATAATATAGCTGTCTATTTCATATTAAACTTAACTTTAATCAATAAAATCAATTTTTTTTCCTGCGGTTGATCATGAAGTATTCACATTTTTTGCATAGTTGACACTAACAATGCCAGTATGAGATTCATGCAGTGTAAAGCCCTGAATCTACAACATTAGGACATAAAGCCAGTTGTATTCCCAGTGAGATTATACATCTATTACAGTATCTGCACCACAGTTAGTTTACTTGCAGTTTAATGTAAACGCAACTGGGTTTACAGCTCAGTTTTACTGAAAAACACTAAAAGTGTGAAAGTCTATGTGTATGTATATTTTGAAGTTACAAGTAATATTACGTAATTGTGTCCAAACTAACATTACATTTGGTACTTGTCTGGTGTGTCTGTGTGTGTGTTAATGTGTGTTTGTGTGTGTGTGCGTGTGTGTGTGTGCGTGTGTGTGTGTGCGTTTTGTGCACAGGGACCTACATGCTGAAAAACCTTGTTGGGAAACCCTGCATCAAAGCCACCATGGGAGTAGAGTACATTGTCATCGAAAAGAAGGTGAGAGGCCGTGACTGCCTCAGCACTCTGTGTGTGTGTGTGTGTGTGTGTGTGTGTGTGGGTGTGTGTGTGTGTGTGTGTGATTTTGTAGTATTTCATCAATTTTTGCAGAAAGTGTGTGTTTGTGTCAGCATCTCTTGGTGAGGTGTTACAAGTTGGTTTCACTGTTCACACTGACCATCAGCTCTAAAGAAAGATGTGTGGCTGCGGCTGACGTTAAAAATATGTTAGAAGAGACACTGACTTCTGGTGATATAAAGTAAATTTCTCTCCTGTGTGCTCTCAGAAGACTTGGTATTTCAACCTGGACCCCTCCAGGGTCAGGACCACCGGCTACTGTGGCAAAGAGGCTGCTGTTCTCTCTCTCACACTGCCGGACAATGCTGCCAGTGTGCAGTTCACCTTCAGAAAGGTACAACACATTTAAGAACAAAAACCACATACTCCCAGTACACATTTGAGGTACTTGTACTTTACTTGAGTATTTCTACTTTATGTAACTTTATACTTCTACTCCACTGAATATCAGAGGCAAATGTTGTGCTTTCTACTCCACTACACTTGTCTGACAGCTGCAAAAAATAAACAAAAATCCACTGGATTAGCTGGATAACACATTGTGACAAAGCTGAAAACAGTCTGTTCTTAAAAAGAAAGAAATGAAAAGTTGACATATGATGATCTTATAGACCATGATGCATTGCTGTAGATTGAACAACCCAACAGTATATAAAGAATAAAGTATAAAGTAGTTAAAATTAGCACAACCATAAACATCTGCAGCAGTAAAATGCAACATACACATTAATACAACATATTAATGCAAAAACATCTTGTAAAATAGTAAAACAGGGACTGTTCTACTGCACACTGAGTAACTTTACTTTTGATACTTTAAGTAAATTTTGCTTATAATACTTAAATACTTTTATTTATGTTATAATTCATTCATTCAAGAATTATAACTCTGAGTGGTGGTCTGACTATATGTGTTATGCCTGTTCAGGTTGACCAAAGACATTTAACATTTAACATACTGCACACATTCCTGTAATGCAAAATAACCAGAAGTTCAGTAGTTTTTTTTTTTTTCAAGTTTAACAAACCATCTGTCCTTGAGGGTACAAAGTGTGTTTATACAGTATCATACTAGTATTATATTACTAGTTCAGTTTTAAGGAGATGTTTTACTTTGTCTTTTGCTCTTAATGAATCGGCTTCAATCTCTGTATTTCTGTCTCCAGGAATCGAAAATTTTCTACGTCACCAAGATGACTGCTCATGTGTCTCCTCTGCCCGTCTGCCATGGATGTACCAGTAAGACCAGAAAGAGAGGGAAAAACTGAGAAGACAGAAAAGATGCATAGCTTTTTTGATTTGGATCAATAACCAATTGTCCCTGTCTTACATCCCCTTTCTCCCAGATAAGACTTACTCAGGTTTGGTGGCCCACGAGAAGCTGTTCACAGCAGCGAACGGACAGAGCTTCAAGTGCAAATCTGAGAATCTGCTTTTGATGGCGTCAGAGCTGCGTATGAAGCTGGTTCCTCTGCAGATGCAGGCCTTCACTCTGCCCAAAGGACGGTATGGAAAAGGTGACTGAGCCGATCATTTGGGTGCAGTGTTGTGAGTTTCATCCTGCTCTGGTCTACAACTACAATCATATTAAGAGCTGCTGAAACTCTAATTAATGGGAAGTTAAGGAACAAATTCACAATCCTCAGTTAAAAGTAAATCAACACTTTCACAGTAAACATGTTGATTGATTTGTAATTCTCTTTATTGAACAGATTACTCTCCACACCTTCAGCTAAATATAACTGCCTTTGCGCTCTTAAAACACATGAACAAATAAATGAACATTTAGACAAAACCAGTGTGCAAGTTAATCATGCATATAAACACATTTTAATTTCTATAAACATCTGTGTGGCTTGTTTTATGCATGTGGATAGTTAAGTTGTTCTCTCTGGGCTTCATCACAGTCCAGTGGGGGAGTCATTTAAGGGGATTTAAAAGATAAAACAGGCTAAAAACAGGAAGTTATTAAACAATGGTTGCAATCCATGCTTCCTATCAGGTTTTATTGTCTTTAATTATCTTAGACATCTATGCCAGAAGCAGGGAGTTGTGCTAGATAAAATAAATAAAATCTGATAGAAAAATCCAGCAGTTGATCATTTTCTTTATTGACTGAGAAGATAGGCCTGTCTGGATATAGTGTGTGTTTCCCCTCCCAGCTTTGTTTGAACAGGATACCTGAGTGGTTCAAGTGGTGAATTAGACACATAAAGAAGAGTTAGATCAAAGTGGTTGGTGTGTGTGTGCAAACTGGCACAGATGTAGACTAATGCCACAAAAAAAAGTCAAATTCTGTATAAATTGATGAAAATGATCCAGAATTAGTTTTCACATGTTTTCCTCATATTTCTACATAAATAATTCTCCAATTCTCCTTCTTTCCTGCATTTTGCTCTGACCCTGTCTCATGTTTCAGAGCTGGAGTGTTGGGCTGACTTTAACAAGCGAGTTATCCCCATCATCATCGGGGCCATAGTGGTGAGTCTCCTTCTGATCGCTGTGCTGACCTTCCTCTTCATCAAAGACCGCCGCAGTCAAGGATACGACAGTCTCTAGTCTCTGAGCTTGTTGTGGGAATAATGTTTCACACTCAGTTACTGTTATAAAAAGTTCTCAAAGTTGATCTCATTTGCTCCTGGAATTCTTCTAGTAATAAAAAATGAGGTCCAACGTCAAATACATTTATTTATTTTCTACCTTCCTTTTTCGAAACTACTATGTACCTGAAATATATTTTTAATTTCACTTTCATTCTGCTTTCAGTGACAACTTTTGTTCTGTGCTTGTTTGTTGTAATGTGCTGATTTGCTGCTTATTAAACTATTATTTTGAAAAAAATAAAAAGGAAGTGGGCTGAAAATGTGTTATAAAGCTCTTAATTACACTATCAATATAAATTAACCACACTGTTGTATACTGTGATTTATCATAATATAACTCTTGAACTTGCAGGGATGCAGCAAAATTAACTTCACAGTTCATTTGTGTTGCAGCTTGATTACCTATTGACAGTCAGTTGATTGGCTGCAGTAAAGTATGTTTTTTGAATGAAATATATCTGCAGAAGTCAAACATAACTAAAAACTATTATAATGTTAAGTTTGTTAAGTTCTTTGTTTGTCATGTACACAATAACAATGAAAATCTTAAGTCTCCCTCCAACAATTCTCAAACGATATCTATATTTAAAAAAGAGAAACACGTAAACAATAAGAATCTAAGAAGACATAATTTAAAATACTGGAATAAAGTATAATTTATATAAAATAAAATAGAATATAATATTGTGGTAAGAAAATCTATATACTGTGGTTTGAACAGCTTGTGAACAGGAAGTCAAATATATATGTTGTGTATACTGTGAAGGTATAAACAGTAGTAATAAATATATATGGAGATGTAAAATGTAGCTATTGTAGTTACTGAATGCTTGTTTTGTTTAAAACTAATTTCTATTATTCTTGTTTGTTAAATAAAATTAGTTTATTTCCCTGATGTGTGCAGGATTTTTCTTTATTTGACGGGGAAACGCCGCCACCTGCCGGCGGCTCCTGGTAACTGCAGCTCCCTCCCCGCCTCCATATCCGCCCTTCTCATTGGCTGCCGACACTACGAGTCCCTGGAAAGGTCAAAAATGATAAAACGGACATTTACCAGCGCGTCGCAGTGTTTATAACCGCGAGTGTCACATATATTCATCTCTGGTTTAAGCTGCGTGGTTTCCTGCGGTTAAAAACTGAGCCAAACGTCGTATGAGCAGATTAATAAATTTCCACTTCGCCTTTTCCTGCTGGGCCGCTCGGGGAGCTAGCCTGAGCAGCTGGTAGCCATGGCTGCAGTTATCCTGAGTTTCCCAACTCTGCAGAGTCTGAGGATCTTCACACAGTGAGTACACGACCGCCTCACATGGCTGCTGTGATCCTGTCTCAAACCAGGCTGCTCTTTATCCTTTTTTCAAGGTTTTCTCGCAGCTATGAAACCTGCGAACCGACCGGTGTTAGCGCCGCTGTTAGCTTTAAGTCTGCGCTGACCCGACAGATTCACTTTCTAAATTATCCGCCGCCTCTCGTGAGTTCACACTCCGACCAGATCCCGTCGTCTCTGCCCCTCAGCGGCGGCGTGTTGACGACGCTGCTTCTCCCGGTGCGAGCTAGAGAATCGGACGAGAGACCTGAGCAAGGTTAAATAAAGGCAGCGGCCGGCCAGCTGTCATGGCTGATGTTGCTCTTGTGCATCTCGCAGCCACCGAGCATCACTTTCTGCTCGGTGTTTTTAGGCTTCACGCGTCGTGTTGGAGGTTTGAATGGTCCTGAAGCTTGTTTGTCTCCCCGTGTCTCTTCAGGAAACTGTCATGGACCAGGAGAGGCGTGAGGCTTGTCTCAGGAGGTGAGTGAAGGAGAAATGCTGACATTTGTGTTTATCTGAATTGGATTCAAACAGTTGTTTCTCCTCCAGGTTCATTCAGTCAGGAATACTAGTGTGATGGTGATATGGGCAAAGCACAACTTTACTGCTGGACTATAAAATGTCAAAAAAATAGAGAAAAATGTCCAACCAACAGTTGTCAATGATATAAAACAAAGAAAAAGCTGGAAGCAGAGAATATTTAGTATTTTTACTTGATAAACGACTTAAACAAGTGATGATGAGAATAATATCTGTGAGAATGAGTTCATTTAAAGAACGTTTTGTTAAAAAAAAAAACCCTCTAAAGCGTCTTGCTGTGTCTCCTCCAGGGGTGGGGAGGATAGAGAAGGTGCTGATTGCCAATCGAGGAGAGATTGCGTGTCGTGTGATGCGCACGGCCAAGAAGATGGGCGTCCGCTCGGTGGCTGTGTACAGTGATGCAGACAGAGACTCCATGCACGTGGCCATGGTGAGATGACGCGTGGCTCTGTGTTGCAAACAGCTGTGTCCTTCTGTATCTGTAGTCGTCTGCCTCTCAGTCTTTGCTCTCCGTCTTCTTCTACGCTTTCTGCAGCTGCTTTAACAAACACAATGAGACAGCATGTTGATGAAGTGGTGTTTTCTTATGCTGCACATTAACAGATTTCAAACTTGAATTAGCTATGTACAATCTTATGTTTGCTTTGTTTTTGTTGTTGTAGGCAGATGAAGCCTACCACATCGGCCCTCCACCCTCCCAGCAGAGTTACCTCTCTATGGAGAAAGTTTTGGAAGTGGCCAAGAAGTCGGGATCACATGTGAGCAACCCCTCCTACTTGTTGGGAAAAGTTTTGGGATGTTTAGAAGTAATCCTTCCTTCGTTAATGCTTAAAGGAGCCACTTCAGAAGAAGTGCAAATTATGATCTTTTTTTAATCCCTTTTAAGTTTTCTTCATGTTGAACTATTCTTCTTTGAAAAGCGGCTTTGACGTTGTTAAATGTGATGTTTTAGAAAACCTGTGTGTGTGTGTGTGTGTGTGTGTGTGTGTGTGTGTGTGTTATGTATGTAGGCGGTCCACCCTGGTTACGGCTTTCTGTCAGAAAACACAGAGTTTGCAGAGGCGTGTAAACAGGAGGGCATCATCTTCATTGGGCCGCCTTCCTCTGCCATCCGAGACATGGGCATTAAAAGGTAACACACACGATTATACACCAGCCACAACATTAAAAACACCGACTGGTGAAGTGAGTGACATTGATCATCCTGTTACAATGGCTCCTGTCACGGGGAAGTGATATATTAGGCAGCAAGTGAAAAGCCAGTTTGTAAAGTTTTGAGGCAGGAAAAATGGGCAAGCCACTTTGACAAGGGCCAAATTACGATCGCTAGACGACTGGGTCGGAGCACAAAGCGGCAGGTCTTGTGGTGTGTTCCTGGTATTTTGTGGTTAGTAGCCTATCTACTAAAAGTGGTCCAAGGAAGGAAACCGGTGATTCAGCGACAGGCTCATTGATGTGCGTTGGGAGTTATGTTTTTTGGTACTCTACTTATTGAGTATCATATAAGAGCAGAAATCTATGAGATACATTAAGGAACAATAGTAACAGGAAGGTAAATGCATCAGGAAAATACTAGCAGTATGTGGTCATTGACTTTTATTGCCTTGTCTCCTTTTTCAGCACATCTAAACACATCATGTCAGCTGCTGGAGTGCCAATCATTGGTGGTTACCATGGAGAGGACCAATCAAATGAGAGGCTGCAAGAAGAGGCTGCCCAGATAGGATACCCTGTGATGATTAAGGCGGTCCGCGGAGGAGGAGGGAAGGTGAGAGGACGAAAAAAGCCTAAATAACTTTGACAAAGTAACTTTAGGAAACTTGTGTGTGTGTGTGTTTTACATGTTTGTTTGTGTGTGTGTGTTTAGGGGATGCGTATTGCACGGTCAGACTCTGACTTCTTGGAGCAGTTGGAGTCGGCGAGACGAGAAGCCAGAAAATCCTTCAACGACGATGTCATGCTGGTGGAGAAGTTTGTAGAGGATCCCAGGTAATATCCGTTCACCCCCTCAGATACAGCCGCGTCTACCACCTTGTTATGTTTACTTATGTGACATAAAAAGATTCATTTGTGCTTTTTATTCCTCTGTCTCCTGTAGACATGTGGAGGTTCAGGTGTTCGGGGACATGCACGGTAACGCTGTCTATCTGTTTGAGAGAGACTGCAGCGTCCAAAGGAGACATCAGAAGATCATAGAGGAAGCACCAGGGGTGAGTGAGCATGTATCGTTGGATTAATAATGACCGATAAGCAGCAGTATATGTTGCTGTGTATGTGCACAACTAAACCTACAGTATCTAAGTTTGAGTGAATTTAAATTCTGACATTTAAATCTGTTTCTTTTGCAAAGACAAGTTTGGATTTGTCACATCTGGCTCCCGGGAGCCTGACTTGAGGTTCAGGGTTATGTTGAGCCTCTTTTTCTGAAATAATCCACTGGTTTTATTGTTGGCGCAAAGAACTGCTCCTCTTATTTCCTATTTTAGTTACCATTACTGGTCTCTTTTTCTTGGAAAAGGGGACCTGTCAGCATCTTCTTTCTTTCATTACCATGCTGACAAAAGCTGGAAAAACTTTTGCAGAGTTTACTGCTGCACTCGTGTTAAATGCGGATGATCTGATTACCACCACAGTGTGAACTTCTCACATGGATCTGTGGTGTGATACTGGACCTCAGGGCTGTGATCGCTTGGATACGTTTGTCTCACCTGTTGAATGTTTTTCTGTATTTTCACTCCACGTCTCTTTGTGTTTTTTCAGCCTGGAATTAGTCCTGAGGTTCGGAGGAAACTCGGAGAGGCAGCAGTTAAAGCAGCCAAGGCTGTCAACTATGTAGGGGCAGGTGAGACCCACACACATCTCTCCACAGGGCCTCAGACCCAGGACACACAGTGTATTGACATCTTGTTGTTTGTCTTCTCGTGTAGGTACGGTAGAGTTTATAATGGATGCCCAGCATAACTTTTACTTCATGGAGATGAACACCAGGCTGCAGGTGGAACATCCCGTCTCTGAGATGATCACTGGTACTGACCTGGTGGAGTGGCAGCTCAGGGTGAGAGAGGAAGCGCTGAGTTGAAAAAGAATAAAAATTACCTTTTGGGTAACAAAAGGTTTTGATTTCAGTCCCACTGATCACTCTTTGTGTAAATCTCCTCCAGGTGGCAGCAGGGGAGCGCCTACCTCTCCTCCAGGATGACATCATTTTAAGGGGACACTCTTTTGAGGCTCGTATCTACGCCGAGGACCCAAACAACGACTTCCTGCCAGGGGCGGGGCCCCTGCTGCATCTCTCCACCCCTCCACCAGACCAACACACTCGCATAGAGACTGGAGTCAGAGATGGTAGGAAACCCAGGCCTAACTCTCTGGTTGTCTTTACCGTTCTTTATGTAACAACACTCACTGATTTTTGCAGAATTAAGTGTTCAATTTGCTTCTTTCTGTCATTGCTTGATATATCACAATAGCTGTGCTGGTTGATTACACACACAACAAGGCTCAAAGACAAGGATCAAGAAAGGTGTTATGTTAAAAAGACCCTGCAAAAAGAGATCTCTGGGAAAGGCAGTGCAGAAATACTGACAGGTCTTCAACTAATCGTTAATCTCTCTGCTCTTTATGAGAAATTCTTGATCAATGATAATCCAAACGCACGTGACAACACGGCTACAAAAAAATTAGAAATTGTATCTCTGCCTCAGTCTGTGGTGATAATGAAGGAGGAGCAAGGAATAAATAAAGGAAATTACTGTAATGCAAAAATACTGAGAGCTTTACAGCTGACACTGTGTGTGTGTGTGTGTGTGTGTGTTCAGGGGACGAGGTGTCGGCACATTATGATCCGATGATCGCCAAGCTTGTGGTGTGGGGAGAAGACCGGTCTGCTGCCTTGAAGAAGCTGCGGTACTGCTTACGACAGTACAATGTAAGACACACACGGTCAAATGATGCTTTGCATGTCACGCAACTGAACTTTTAGGATAAATACAGTATTTACTAACTTAAAGCCCCTAAGTGGAGCATTTGATTCAAATTATACATGCAAAAATGTCTATGACTCACCCTTTCTGTCCTCAGATCGTGGGACTGAACACTAACATTGACTTTCTGCTGAGTCTTTCGGGCCACCCGGAGTTTGAGGCTGGAAACGTGACCACCAGCTTCATCCCTCAGCACTACGCTGACCTCTTCCCCACTCCGAGAGCTCCCTCTGGGGAAACCATCTGCCAGGCGGCCCTCGGCCTGGTGCTGCAGGAGAGGAAACGCACACAGGAGTTCACGCAGACCTCCACTGGTGAGGGGACAACTCTTTCTTTGTCGGGACAAATTATTTTATAGACATTTGATCCGAAAAGTAATAGTATACTAAGTGTACGTGATGTGTGTGATTTTCAGACCCCTTCTCCCCATTCGGCTCCAGCAGCGGATGGAGAAGCAACATTCAGTTTAACAGAAACATGACACTGCAGCTGGGAGACAAAAGTAAGTAACAGGGCCTCTACCGCCCCCTAGTGTACAGGAACTAGGATAAGCAAAGGTGGAAGAAAAGACCAATGGAGAATCAGAAGTTTGATCGACAGGTGGTGGGATAATAATTCAATCAATAGTTTTGATGAGTTTAACTTGGGGCTCTTGTCTATTAAATGCACTACAGACTCGCCAGCCTTTGACCAGGAACTCACAGTTCAGATAAGTGTTGCAACAAATGTAGATTTTATCAGTTAATCTCTCTTCTATTTTTGTGATTAGTCAGTTGTTCTTTAAAATACCAGAAAATAATTTAAAAAAATCTTAAATCACCTTCAAATGTCCTGCGTTGTCCCAGGAACACACCAAAACCAAAGATATTCAATTTACAAGATATAAACAAAGAAAAGCAGCAAATCCTCATATTTGTGACACTCACCTACATAACGTTCGGTATGGGGCAAGCAATATACAATAAATAAAGATAATACATAAATATGTACATTCATTATTTTGGTGTTTTAATTTAATGCTTTAGAGGTATAGAATGACAGTTAAATCGTTTTCACTTAGTTGAAGAAATGTTCTAGTGTGTTGGTTTAATAAGCAGATCAGTACACTGAGGGTCGGATCGTAACCGTGGAGCTGATTTATTTAATGACTGAATAATTAAGTTTAGAGCTGGTCTGGTCTGTGGCAGTTTGTTAATGAACTCATTTTCATTATTCAATGTTTCTAATAAAAATGTCACTGCGAGGCCAAAAATAAATCCCTCGGCTGCGGCTGTGTCAGTGTGATGATGATGATGATGATGATGTTAAACTAAACTTCTGCATTAAGTTATAACATTGTCTCCTCTTGTTTGCTTCCTTCCTCCTCTCAAACCTGTTTGAATTACAAAACACTTCATCATGTGTGTTTGTGTCTTTTTTTAGAAGTGGATTTGGTAGTCGTGTACAACAAAGATGGAAGCTACACAATGCAGGTGAGCTGGAATAGATCCTTCATCGTTAATCACTGTTTTCATTTTGTATTGTTTTTCACAGAAAAGTACCCAGATTCTTAAAAAGGATGTCAGTCTTGGATATTTTAAAATACTGTAATACTGGCTGTAACCCATATTATTCTAGGAATGTGTTTTTTTTTCTCTAATGCAATTTTTTAAAAGACCGTTGTAACGTTTAAAACAAGCACCAATGAATCCACTCAGTAGTTTGACAAAATAATCTTAATTTAAGGTCCACTTACCTGCTTTTTCTGGAGCTTCAACCACATATCACAGCCTTTATCAGTATTTTGAATACTGAGCAAACTCCATTCACTGATGAAAGCTGGGACAGCGAGTAAGGACCTTTTTTTGAGTTCAGATTATTGTGTCAAGCTGCTGTTCCTCAGGTCAAGAATTTAAAAAGTGGTCTTGTTTCATCTTTAATAGTAGATCTGCCTCCTATCACGTTTATCACAAGTGTTTTTTCTTCTTTCAGATCGGTGAGGAGGTGTACCATGTGACTGGGGAGGTGGAGATGGATGGCGGAGCGTCATTCCTGCATTGTTCCGTCAATGGCGTGAAGTCTCGTCCCAAACTGGTGATCCTGGACAACACGGTGCACCTGTTCTCCACGGTATGTCCCCACCACTACTGTGCACCCAGGAAACACAAGCTGAGTGACATCAGCACATTTCCAGGCATTATTTTTCTGCTTATGGTCGACACAGTTTGTCATCTGTCAACTTGGTTTCACAGTGATTAATGTATGATCCAAGAAATTCAGAAAATTGTTTAAAAAAAAAAAAGGTTCCTAAATATCCCGGAAACCATCAGCAAACCGCTTATTTTGTCTGACTGAATTTGTCCAAAACCCCCAAAATATTCCAGTCAGTATCACAGAACACAAACACAACAGTAAATCCACACATTTCAAAAGCTGGAACCAGAGAACATTTTTCACTTTTGCTTGAAAGTTTACTTAAACATTTCTTAAACTGAAATATTTCAGTACGTATGATTTAGCTGTGAGAGCTTACGCAAGCGTGACAACGTGTTGTCCTAAACTTCAATAAAAAGTTTTTCATTCCTCATGTTGCAAGTTGCAAAACCTCCTGTAAACTTATTTGTTGAAACATAAGTCTACTTGTTTACAGTTGATTCAAATAAGAGATAACTTAAAAGCTGAAAATCCCTTTTCCCCCGTCAGTTTAACAAGAACTACACCTCGCCTGTCGCAGCAGAAACTGTCTCTATTTCCCTCTTTAGCATCTGTCTTCTTTTCAGATGGGCAGCTGGGGACAAACACTCGACGTCTGACATCAGGGGAAATTAAAAAACGTTCATCTCCTCTTACCTCGGCTGCCAGTTAACTGTCACTTCTGTTTTCTGACATCTTGACATCTTTTTTTCTGCAGGAGGGAAGCGCCGAAGTGTCTGTTCCAGTGCCCAAGTATCTGGCTGGTGTGAGCGGCTCTGGGGCTCAGGGTGGAGCTGTGGCCCCCATGACTGGAACCATAGAGAAGGTGAGTTTGGTTGAGGGACCGCTTTAGAAAGTTAGTAAGGGAGTAAGGGATACTACTCTAAGGTGTCCTGATGTGTAACCAATGTTACACAAGATGTCCTTCTTTAAATATATATGTATATTACCTGTTTATACCTGCACGCATCGCAGTAAACAATTAGATTACGACTGTTCACAAGCTAGTAAACCTTCACAGTACATATATTTATATATTTATGTGCATCACCTGCCTACATTCTTTTTTTTTTTTTAATCACTACTGCAGTCTACATCAGTATTATATTTCATTTTATTCAGTTTTTTTATATATAGATTTTTTATTTATTTTTTTATTTTTTTGGAATTTTTTTTTTTATGAAAATAAGGGAGTAGCTGCAGAGAAAAAAAGCACCATGACACAAAGCACAACTGTTGTTTTGTTCTTCAAATCCATTATTTTATATTATTAGATCTCAAAGCACTTTATGATACTTGTGTTATTATCAAAGAAAATACTTGAACTATTTGCAGTTTTTTTAATTTTTTTATTATTATACAGTGTTGCTCAGTTAAATGACAACAGCTACAAGTGGATTTATAAATAGTTCAACATTTTTTAAGAATACACTTTTTCGCTTTCTTGACGAGTTCAAGAAGAAAACTGATATCGCTCGTGTGTGTGTGTGTGTGTGTGTGTGTGTGTGTGTGTGTGTGTGTGTGCGTTCTGGCGGCCAGTTTAATGAGACTGAAGCAGACGTAATAATAACCAATAACAACGGAAAATAATTTAAACACATACGTTTCTTCCTCATCATCCTTGAGTGACATCATGAGTTGAGATGAACAGAAACTGAATGTCCGATCAAATACAAACGTTGTGTTGTGTTGTGCTGTGTTCAGGTGCTGGTGAAGGCCGGAGACAAAGTGGCCGTAGGAGACCCGCTGATGGTCATGATCGCCATGAAGATGGAGGTGAGGGACAGTCTCACCTTTACTCCGTCACGCACACGCTCTCTGCTGCGTTTGCAATAAAGTCGCATGTATTTTTTTTTTTTTGTCTCTGCAGCACACGATCCGGGCGCCCAAGTCAGGCGTGATCAAGAAGGTTTTCTTCAGCGAGGGCTCTCAGGCCAACCGCCACGCTCCTCTGGTCGAACTGGAAGAGGAGGCGGAGGAGGAGGAGGAGAAGAAGGACGGCCAGTAAACAGACACCTGACCCACAAATACACACTGACAGGTGGGAGAGAGCCGGAACATGTTACTGTGATCACTGCAGGGAGAGTGAGTCTGAACGGGGTTGGTGTCCAGCACTTGATTTGAGATTTCTGAAAACGTGAGTGAGGACCTGAATCATCAGTCGGGGGAGGAGAGTCTGGTTCAGTGTGGAATGGGTGAGACAAATACTTCACCCTTGGGACCCAAAATGCATTTCAGAGGGTCAAAAACAGTTGTTGTGAACTGGGTTTGACAGCAGTGAAAAGGCTCATCCAGTGTAAACACCGAAACAAAAATCTCTTATGTATAGTTGCCTTTTACACATCAGAATATTACCCTTTTATGTTGATTGTAGAACTTTTCTCTGCTTTTCTTTCTTGTGTGTTTATGCGTTTGCTTCTGTGTTCTCCAATCTTTCTTCCCCCCCGTGTCTCCCCTCTGCGTTGGTTTCTGTCAGTGTAGCGTTAGTTTAAGAGCTGTTGGGTATTCTTTTGTTCAGGACGGTTTAATGCTTCGGTACTGACGAGGCTGACAGCCGAGGGTCCTCTCTGTGCACACAGCGTGTGAGATAATAAGTAGGTGAGATGGCAAGTGAGAAATCAGACAAAACACTTGCAGAATTATGCTATAGTGGGCTTTAGAGGGAGTTACTGATGATTGAGGGACAAAAACGTCTTTTACGTGACTTTAAAATATTAACAGAGTAAATACCATTCATCTTTATCAACTTATAATGCTTTATAACTGGTTAGTCTGAGGGAAAAGACCACGGAGTTATTGTCACTGTCGGTGAGAACCTTGTATCTCAAGTTTAAAAATCTGTTCTAGCACTTGTGAAAATCATAAACCTTGCCAGTATTTAAAAAATAATTATCACGAAGCTTAAAGCAATTAAAGAGTGGACACTTTAAAGATACGTGGCTTCCACTGGACAGGGATTTTAAGAGAAAATATTTTGTTTTGGGGTTTGTTGATTTGAAAATCCACACTGTCCTTCCAGACTGACTCCAAACTCTTCGTCATTCACCCCTGCAGTGTGTCTGCCCTTATAAATCAGCAGAGGTCTGCAGTAAGCCTCTGCTGTAGAGGAGATTACAACATTGCACTGAGGAGAAAGGCCTTTTAAAAGTGGGAGGCAGAAAAAACACTCCAGAATTATCAAACCATTCCCAACTTTTTTCGCGACGGGATTTGGCTCTGATTTGAAAATAACCCTTAAAAGGACGAAATGTCGGTCACTGAGGGCTTTAAACAGACAGATGGGTTGTTTGTGTAAATCCGCCATCAGTCCGAGTGATTTAACTCACAGACGACATGTGAACTTGACCTGTTTGTGCTGATCTGTCTCTTCTTACTAACTGGTGTGTTCTGAGGCCTTGTAGAATAAAACTGATCAACACGTGTTCATTTTGTAGATGTGTGTGAGAGATGATTTGTTTAAAAAATAATGATAATATTGGACAATACTGTAATAAAAATGTTTCAAAAGCACTCACAGCCCCATGTCATACTTACAAAACAACCAGATTGTCATGTTTGAGTTATTCTGAGTCGTATTGCTGATCTCTGCCTGAAGTCTAAATTGTGTTTTTCTCAAACCGTTTCATTTGCTTCTGGTCAGTTAAGAGTCGACTTCTCACATCACAAGAGCATTTAAATTAATGTCCCACGCCAAAGACCCGTTTCTTAAAAATGTATTTATTTCGTAAATAGAACTGCATCTTCATAAACATCAGCTATAAGACAGATTTACAGACAGGAGGAGGGAGGACAGACAGACACAGATATCCATCAACAGAAGAGTGATGATGGTTCATCAATGCAGCGCGAGTTACTGACGACAGGAGAGAATAAAAATGATTTCAACGAACTGCTCGGCACCGAACATGATCTGCAGCTTCGAGTCGCGCCGGCTGATGCTGAGTCACAGGACATTCTGCTGCAGAAAAGTGATCGGCTGACATTTTAATTTAGATTCCCCCCCTTTTGGCTGATTTAATCAAGGAAACCTTAATTTGATTCAAGTTTGCAAACCGCGGCCGAGTTTCCCAGGAGCACCTCTGCGCTGACATCATCCGTCAGCATTTCTAAATGCTTTTCAGTTCAAAACTTCCTTTTCTACTCAAGTTCCTGACATTACTTGAGGATTTAATTGACCCTTAGTAAGATTTATGGTAGCCTTTAAATTTGTAATTAGAATAGTTCAGGATCATTCTTGTAGACCTATTACAGGCAGTGAGTCTGGTCACTGGATGGTGATATTTGTATGTATAAAGACTTTTATGTCTCTCAAGCACAGACGACTGTACTGCTGATGCTGGTCTTTACACATATTCAGTAAATGGCCAATATTTCCAGAAGCAGAAGTACTTCTGTAGACAGAATTTAGCAGCTCTTGGTGTCTTTAATACAGTATCCAATTAAACTTGGATGGTGCTTCTGATGGATGATAATCATCTGTAGTTGAGGCTTGATAAAATATTAAATGACCATTTTTTGAATTATGTGGCAGAGTAATCTCCTGCTTCTAGAAATACCCCAGAGGCCTCGTGTCCAACCCCTGCTGCTCTCTGGTAATGAAGCTCAGATGACGTCAGTGCTGCGATGCTTCGGAGAATCAGGACCTGGTTGTTACTAATGTCACATTATAACATCTGTTACAGTAAAGATATCACTCAAAGTGCTAATTGGGCCCAAATTACATTTGATATGAAAAATAAAAGAAATCTGTACCTGGATAAAAATGCAATTAAACAACTGCATTTACATATACAGTGGTATCCTAAACACAGGTGAATATAAAGACCCAAAGTGTTCAAAATGATAAATATATAACCAAGAAATTGTTATAGTATAATCTAATAGATTTATAGATAGATAGATTCTAATAGAACTCCACTCATTTTATGTATTACTTTTTAAGTTACCATAGTTTTATTGCAGGTAATTTTTATTTCACTCCATAAGTTTTTATTTCTTAATTTTACTTCAATCAAGGTATAGATAGTTTTTTTTATTTTATTTTTAACTTCTCTTTTTTATCATGTAACTACTTGTCATTTACTTGTGTATCCCTGCAAATACTACACACCTATATCAGTTGTTTGTATTTATTTATTCGTATGACGTCAGTTTACTTTAATTTTGAACACTTTGGATCTCCACAGGTGAGCACAAGGGGGCATCAGAACAGCACTAACACTGCAGGTGTTTCTGCACGTCACCCCTCATCTGCCAGGGCCGACTCGTCTTCCCTCCTCGGCCATCTGCTCCGATATTGTGTAATAATTCGACAGGGTCACAGCACCGATGCCCCCAGATCCTCCTGTACACTGAGTTTGTGGCTGATTCCAGAGAGGAGCGGTGTGCCATTTTGGTTTCCACTACCTGGGTGCATGTAGTACATTTTCTCCTGGCTGATACTGGAACGTCACACTGTTAAGGCTGGAAACATTTTACTTGTCACAATGCAGTACTACTCAGTCGTATAATGTCTTCTGTGGCTCTGGAGGAGCTTTCCAAAGTTCTACAAAAATAACACTGACACTGTCATGAGGGTTATCTCAGCTCGGGCTTGAGACTTGTGATCTTTTAAAAATTGCAGGATCCAGTTTTTGATCCTGGATCTCTGCCTCTGCTGCGTCAAATTTGACCTTTTTTTTTCTTCTTTTTTTTATCCTTAAAAAAGGTATTAAAGGGGTACTCCTGGATTTTGTATTGCATTTGCAGCAGAGGCCAAGATTCAGTTTAAGTCCCTCGCATGAGTCTAGGTCCAAAAAACACTGGATCCTACAGTTCCCATAATGCAACTGAGATAATAATAATGCTCTCTGTGACGAATATACTGACCTTCATGTGTAAAATTAATAAAGTGCCCCCTTTAAACAGCATTAACAAGTATTTTTCCTTAATCCAGGTACAGATTACAGATATCACAGGTGTATCCAGGTAGACATTTTAATAGCAGATATGAGCTCAAATGGTTAAAAAGAACTGTTGGGTTGTAGGATGGAGTGATATAACTGGAAGTGTCCTTTTAAATGTCCTGTAACAAACTAACATTCAGGCTTGCAGCTCCCAGCTGCACTGCCACCTTCAGGTCACAGAAAAAAAAAAAGAAAGAGCTTCGATGGAGGTTTAACCTCCTGATTACATGTCTAAGACCAAGTAAAACATCTTGGGAAGTTGCTGCATTCAGGCCATGTACAGGACACACAACATATATATTGATATGTAAGAAAAAGTTCAACACAAACACAGGAAAAAAAAAAAAAAAAAAGTACTGTGATAATAAATAGACACTCTCATTGTCACCTGTATGAACAGAAAGGATATAACAGGCCCAAGTATGCATGAAATAACATGTATCATATAGAAAATAGAATATTCAATGAATTGACTTCCTAAAACATCACTGACTCTGATTTTCACGCAGCTAAACATCTTTAATCCGTAACCATAGCAACAGAAACATCCCACGACCTTGCATGTTCCCTGTGTGAACTGAGGCATGAACTGGTCAAATTTAAAACGGTTGTCTTGAAAGGTTTCTACATTACACTTCTGTCACCTTCTGGAGTCAACTGACTTCTCCTAAAAATAAGAAACTTTTCTAACATTTTTTTTTTCTTTCTTTTTGGAGGAAGAGAGCAAACCAGAGAGAAACATTTGACCTTCAGGCAGCATGTGGCAACTGAGATCGCACAAGTGCTTAGAACAAGGCTACGTACCGTACTACCTTAAACCAACATGGCTGCCATACGACACACACACACACACACACACACACACACACACACACACACACACACACACACACACACACACACTTCATTAACAGGTGGATAGAAACACACACATGGCAAGAACAACGTAACAGCAAAAACATGATTCAGATGATTTCATGGTGAGAGACAAGAGATGATCTGAGAAACAAGACAGAAAAACGTGTGATTTTGTGCAAACGCTCTGCTTTTCTTTTTTTTTTTATCTCTACAGAAGCTGAATTATATTTGTCTGATATAAACATCTCTCCGAAGATAAACACATTCTTCTGTCTGGGTCGACATGCATCAGCCCTGATTTGGAAAAACATCTCGCCGTTAAGGACATTTTTCGTCTCACTGAAATAAAAATGGTGCCCGTCATCTGATCCGATTCTCAGGGAATATTTGTAAGCAGCTGAGAGGGATGCCTCTTTCTCCAACAGACGTTGTAAAAACTCTTTTCAAAATATTCCCCGAGCATCACGGTCTCTGATGCTAAGACACCTTTGCTAAGCGGGCTGAATGAGAAAAAGGCATTCAAGGGGAACAAGTTTCCAAACACAAAGTAACAACAACAGGCTCAAACAGCTTGTATCTGCAGTACCTTCGATGATCTATCGATAATATCACCTCTAGAAAAATGTATGGCTTTTTAAACAGACCCCATCCGGGCTCCTTCAGAGCAACGCACCGGGGAGACGGAGGCCTGAACAGTCTGGAAAGCAGCACGAACAACAACAATAATCTTCTTAACAATATAAGCTTCTGTACAATCAGGCACAAAAATACACTTTTATCTTTTAAACTCGAGTCTGAATCCTTTGGTCTTTGGTTCCACAGTAGAGATGTTCTTGTACAGTACCGAAGGGAACAAGTCTAGACGATAACAGAACCAGCAGGGCTCTGGGTGCTACAGGAGGGGGGGTGGTCTAGCTTTTTCCCTTTCCATCTGAATGAGAAACGAAGGTGCGGCGAGGCCCGACAGCTCAAAGAGGAAGTTTATGTTGCCGTTTATGGAAGAAACGTGGGACACCTCTGAGATGTACTCTTCATGTAGTCTGAGTCTGTGCAGCAACAGTCCCGGTGCTACATGAAAGATCCTGGTCACTGGAGTCTACAAGCCAACGTTTATAGCAAAAAGTCCAGAAATCTTCAATCTGTGTCTACAAACATGTAAGACAAGGTCATTTTTATGCCAGCAGCAAGAAAAAAATAAGTTTGGCAACTGTATTAAAAATGACTAATAAATAGCTGCATGAGAGTTCGTGTACCTGGGCTGATCACAGAGGGCAGCACCTGCGGGCTGACACGTCTTCTTTAACTTTTAAAAGGATACTGAATTTAAATATGGTGCTTTCAGATTCTTTTGCAGGACTTGCGGACACTGTAAGCAGCAGGAATCTGAGAGTTGTTGCCGCTCAGATGTTGCTGCCGGATCTTTCGACAGGAGTAGCTCCACAGATTTCGTCTTCATGCCACACGGACTTGCTCAACACTTCATGTTTCATTTCCTTTAATGTTGCAGCTCCCATCTGATCTCCTTATCAAACTTTCTGCTGAGAATTGATTCACTTGGGGACACAAATTGGTGGAGGATAAAGCAGCCTGCCGCACCGAGCCGAGTCCTTTGGTTTCACATAAAGCGACAGCTCCCATCTGTGTCTGCTTTGCATCCAGCTGAGAACGCATTGATTTTAGACTGAAGTGGGTTTATAAAATTGTGGCAGGGAGGTGGGGGTGTGATTATGATTCATAGCGGAGTGGTAGCTCTCCCTCAGCTCTGTGTGTAACAGGCAGCGGCCCTGGGAGTCAGCAGTGGGTGGCCTCGATGGGCGACAGCGTCAGGATGCTGCGATCGTTGGAGTAGAAGTTCTCCGTGTCGCTCCAAGACCTGAAAACAGGCAGCAGTGACTGAGGGTTAGGAGACTGACGAGGTGAATGTGTGTGTTTGTGTGTGTGTGTGTGTGTGTGGTGTGGTGTTGTGTGGGGGGGTTCGGCTGTCCCTTGCTAACACACTGTTGTCGTAGAGGTTTGAGATTACAATCTACACAACCAGGCTGGAAGAAGCAGAAAGGAGTGAGGGATGGCAGAGTGAAGAGTTAGTAATGGGTGTGATGGTGTTAGTGATGAATATCTAAAGTCTCATCTCATTAACTCACACTAATCCAGGTCTATCGGAGTAGGCCCAGCTCCAGAGAATTACATCTGAAGAGCACGGAAACGTATTTCTTCAATCTGCATATTATTTGCCAATGTTAAAACACTTTTGGTCATTTCACATTTCTATTTTTCCTGCTCTAGCTTTTTTCACTGTTTGAAGAGGGCATTTGAATTAAAATGTGAGGACAGTCCTGATGAAGCTGCATTGAGTGACTTAACTAAGAATAACTAAGGATGTTTTTTGTCTCTTTATCTTAACATCTACAGATGACAAATCCAGTGTACCTTTGAAAGAGCCATAGCTATGTAAAAAAAAAAAGTAAAACTATATATTTTACTATATATGATTAGGACATATAAGTACACCAGGAAAATCATTTTTGGGCCATCTGTTTAGTAAATCAGGTACAGAGACTACGGGATGTTGTTCTACCGTTGTTCTTAAGGAGTGCATACACAGAAAAGAAAACAGCGCACTAAATATATATATATAAAAAAAAATCAGGTTGCTAATTACTGCTCTAAGGCCTTAAATTTACAACTGTAGGATCTGCTGACATTCCTGATCTGGATCAAACAAAAACTAGGCTGGGAAAGAACAAGCTGTTAAACTCTGGGTATATCCACTATAATCTCGTATTTTCTCCACCGGTGTAAAAAGCAGCAGTGTGGCGTCGTAGCTGATCCGTGTTAGAGTGCTTAGAAATGCAAATGATGCAAAGGCTTAGATGCTGAGACGGTCTCATGGTCTAGATTTAATAAAGCTGTTCAGAGACGGCTCATCAGCACTTGAGTACTGTACGTCTCTGATCTCACACTTCAAAAAAGATGGTAATGGTTCTTTGCTGCAAATGCTTCTTAAAAACACAAATCTATCCCAGGAAATTTCTTTGTACTGTGAGTTGTCAACATATTTGGAACTTGTTTTGTTTTCTGAATCTGTCTCTGGTTTATTCTTAGAGGAGGTGAGATGAGACTTGAGCTACTCGACTCATGGATAAAAATCAACACAATCATCATACAAGGGAAATAAATCATGATAAACAAGCATCAACAACATTCTTGCCTCATATATCCACTCTCAAGATAACCAGGACTAGTATCTGATTCCTACAGTTAAAATACAGTTTATATCCTTAAGTTCAGTTGGTTATTTTACTAGAAAAATAAGTATCATACCATCTTCCACAACATTAAACATATATGCATATAGTATAAAATCTATGATATACTTTATATTTCTATTTGGAGACGTAGCAGAGGCACAGTCCCTTTCTGTTATTAGCTTAACAAACTGGATCTCCTTTGGAAACGTCTAACAAAGACTGATCTAGCACACAACCTCAGCCATTTTTAAACCACTGAAAACACATTCAAACTAAATGGCCAGTGACTGGCCTGGACAAGAGAAGAATACCACATGAATACTTCATGAAAGTCACAGCTTTGCCACTGTTTGAATCGTAAAAGGTCACAACAAAACCAAATGCTGCCTCGCATCAAAGCAGAACCAGAGTCAATGATCAGAGCTTCTTCCTCAAAGCACCAGCAGGGAGGAGCAGAGAGACTGTGGTTCAACATCCTCCGAGAACAAACAGGGCCTCCATTCTGGCTGCTACACCTGATCTTCACATGACTGCACGGGTTCAGCAGAATGTGTGTGCAGCTTTTACATGCTGAATAGTTTTGTAGCTGAAGATAAGACGAGGAAGGCTGCAGATTCCTACTCCATTACTGCACCTGTCCATACACAGGTTCAGATATTTTTTTGATTTCTTAATTTCTCAGCTGCCGTACCCAACAATTCTCATGACCTTTAATTTAACGCTGCTCTCTGAAGTGAAGACAACCGTTTTAAAACCTGGTAAACAGGAAAACAGGGCCACCCATGGACTTTAAATAGGATGATGACTCAAATGGTGGTTTGACTGGAGGCACTTTCACGTGCTACATCACCAGTTCGGCTGTCTACCAGGGCCGGGGTCAAACTGAAACATCTCAGTGCTAAAACCATCTTTGCTCCCCGGGTTACGACAGAACAAAGAGGACATTAGCACCAGAAACACTTTTGGGATAAGCCGGTGGGAACATGAACCCAAGAAAAGAACAGAACAGGCAGATTTCTGACAAGACGAAACTCACGGGGGACGTTAACAGCACATGAATAATTAATCTGGAAGGTCGAACAACATTATGCAGATTTCAGACACAGAAGGACGAGGACACAGAGACAGAAAAAGACAAGAGGAAGAGTGTGTGCGGGGGCACAAATACATACAGGTTTACATTGTGTACAAAATACCAAAGGCATCAGCAGCCCCCATGCAACAAGACAGAGTCCGGGCATTCTTGTTTTGTAGCCAGTAGTGGATAAGACAGGTGGAATTACATATTTTAATATAAACCTGCGGAGAAGGTGAAGTCCACCCAGCTGGAACACCCCTGGTTAGACTAAAACAAGCATGCCCTCAAAGTTGGCCTCTTCTCAGAAGCACATATAAGGCTTCAGGATCCAGTAGAAAAGACTAATAGATACAGGAAGTAGCAAAAAAAAAACAAAAACATAACACTCTCTGAGACTACATTTCCCAGCAGCCTCTCTGGTTTAGGGTGTGGTCCCCTCGTTCTAGGAGAAAAGGCGGAGGAGCATGGGGTGTCAGACAGCAGCCGAGTTTCCATCCAGGGGTGGTTTTATCAAATTTTTATGCATTCAGTTAGAGCAGATAAACAGATGCTGCATCTTTTAATCAAATTTCCAACAAGCTGGTTTTAAAGCAGACATGAAGAATTGTGTTTGTTAATGAAATAATCATGTAGTGTCTAAGCTCTCAACTGGTTTTATGTTTAGATTTTTTGTGGATATATGGTTAATTCATCCATCCAAATACTGCCAAAACGTCCTAAAAGCTGTCCTACTCTACACCCCCTTTTCACATTTAACGGTCTCAGTGAAATGTGTTTGACATTTGGATGGAGACGCAGCTGCCGAGATTGGACTACTAAACACAGGGGTATTTCATTTAGTATGAAAAACATCTTTGACTCCTGACATCCGTGTCCCTTCCTGCATTGTCGAACCTAGCCATGATTCAGCTGTGACCAGCATTCAACGCTGCGACAACAGGCCAAGTCAAGAACAGCCAGCTACAGTTGGGCTCCCAATATATAACAGATAAATACTTTATTTATTATATATATGTTTGTAAATACGCTTGCTATATGTCCCTTTCATATATGCCAGTCCTTTAGTATGTTATATAGGACTGGGTGGATATATTCCCTTTCCCCTACGGCAGTATCGTAGCACTAAGGCCAAATGTGGGCTGAGTCTCACTAGTCTCTCATTCGTTCTTTGTAGTTTTCTGCTTTATTTCCTCAAACCCAGAAGGTAAAGAGGAGGGAGGGGAGGGACAGGCAAAGGTATGTTAAAGGCAGAGGAGGGTGGAGGAGGTGGGGAGAAGAAGATGAGAGGAGAAGGAAAGGTGATACGAAGGGAAGGAGATGAGGGATAAAAACTAAACCTGCACATTCAGCCCCAATTCTATTAGTAAATTGTGTTGATTGAGTATAAAGTACGCCTAGCAGAGCATTTTACTGATGTTCATTGTTTATGTTTATCCTTCTGGGAGTACAAATTGGCTGCTGTTTGTTCAGTTGGAAGAATCCAGTTGGCTGCTTTGTGCCATGGCCAGAAAACAAATCAATCATTCCCAAAGGAAGGAATTCATCTAAATTGAATCAAGCATTTAGTGGTAATTTGACCCCGAAGCAATACGAATGGTTTCCTTTCTTCCAGTGAAATGACCCTGACATAGAAGTAAATAGATTATTACACATCCCACTCTACACTTCTGAGGAATAATCAAAAGGTATACATATTAAATGTAAGACCCATTTTATGCTCCCGACTGGCCGAATCAAAGTTTAAACTGATCAAATGACGCCTAAGATGCTAATTATTTGCGAACAGGCTTGGCACAGAATAGAATTAGTTTCAAAGTCACAATTTTATGTCTCAACTAGGAGATTGCTCATAAGGCTGCTGTATCCCCCGGGCTGCATGACACAGTCCTCTACTCGACCACAGAGAGTCTGCAGGTTACTGTCCCGAGGGGCTGAAGGGAGGGTGGGGAGGAACAGTGCATCCCTTATTTGACCTGCATGCTGTCATTACCTTTATAAACACACACACACACACACACACACACACACACACACACACACACACACACAAAAACACAGACATGAACGAACACACATGCGTGCCCACACCACCACCACTCTGTGCAAGGTCCACTGCAAAAGACTCGCACACAAAGAACAAGAATGCTACATCTTCATTACTGATGTAATCAATACCGAGTGTCCCAGGATGTTTTGGGGAGTATTGATTGCTCAGCAGAAAGGGCTGATCAGGTCAATAAATCAATGACCCCACTGAGTCACTGGGATTCAGGTAAAAAGACATAATAACACTGAAACTGCAGATTGGGCAGCCCAGCAAACTGTGAACTCAGCTTACTCATCTTCAAAGCTGCACTGGACAAAATGTTTTTATGGAGAAAAAAAAAATCGAAGGTTGTTGATCATCCTTTATCACAAAGTGGAGCTGCAGCAGAGAAGAAAGTTTTATCTGCACTGAGAGCCCACTTTGTGTAGTAAACTGACACCATTTTTCATCATTTATACATCTCTCTGCCATTGAGGGCCACCAAAATGCAAAATTGTCAAGTGCAGCTTGAAAGGTAAATCGCCAAAACCCTGTCACTTATAAAACGCTCTCTTCGATCATAGGTAAATACTACAGATGTGCACCTACAAACCTGGTGTTCAGATCATACATGATGCAACAAACAAACCATTATCTGGCTTCGTCTCAAGTGGAGAAGGCCTCCAGCGAGCAAGACGACCCACTGGACAATATAGGAGTCAACATAAAGCTAACAAGTCAACTCAATAATTGACATATAGACATCTGTTAAAGTGCATTACAGATTAGGCAGTTTTCTTTGAAAACTGGCTGATCGGGCTAACTCCCATTTGGACACTAAGCTTTGATTTTAAGGGAGTATTGAAAAGAAATAGAGGAAACAGACAGGACAGACAGGACAACAGATCATAGCATAGATGATTAGGACATAGACACATGGGCTAATAGACAGGCCACCCTAATGTAGGGGCTAGACAAGACAGGTTACACAGTGTAATATTGAGACCTGGTGGGTGCCCGTATATCGCAGCAGGTCTCCATTGTGAGGGCCTTAATGAAAATACTGGAATCCAAATCCCACCCTGCTAAACTACCAAACATCCACATCTGCATGCTATGTAGAAGGCATGGCCATCACAATCTATTCAGTCATCGGTCTCTATGATTTTCTTTATAAGGTGTACTGATATTTCTGATAGTAAGCTACTGTATGAGATATATGAGATTAAGCACACCTCTCTGTCTGGTTCATCAAAATGTTCAGGCTCCAGACTCAAACACACACTTTTATGGAAATAAACTCATAACAGTGCAGTCCATGACGTCACACATCTTCATCTAGCTCCTCGATCAGCTGTTGTCCCAAAGTTATGCTAAGCCGCACCCTAAAAGCCGTCTCTCTGAGCGTCTGAGACACTGCTCCCACACAACTCTGTGCGCAACTACAGATCGGAGAGAGAAAGACTTACAGTAGAGTCGTAGCCACCTTAAGGGCTAATACAGTCAGGACTGCAGGCCACATTTTTGAAACCAAGAGGTGGTGAGGGTTCATCAGGATTCATAATCATTGTTTCTTGCTGTTGTCGCCCTCCCCACCTGTTGCTGTGGCTGGATGTGTGGCAATGGTTGGCGCTGGCCTGGCACTGCCCGGTTATTTGCTCCAGGAGGCTGGCCAGGCGGGAACAGCCGCTCTGCCCATGTTGGTAGCAGCACAGGGACTCCACACAGCTGAGGGCCTGCGCCTGGGGGGCTGATAGAGGCTGGAGGAAGGGGAAAGATGGTGGAAAGGTAGAGAAAGAGCAGGAGAAGGAACGGGTGAACGTGAAAAGTTGGAGAGAGACATAGCGTCGAAAATGACAGAGAAGTAAGGGAGAATAGTGGACAAAAGGGAAAAAAGCAAAGAGAAGGAAAGAAGGAGAAGTGAGTGGAGAAAGGGGAGAAAAGAGAAGAAATGAATATAGTACATTCTGACAGGATGATAAAGGCAACTGGTTGACGACATATTGCATGCTGTCACAGGAACAATGATGTACAGGGAAAACATTCAAATCATGCAACACAAGGGACTGAAATGTTGCAAGTAAATACATAAAATCATAAAAACTATAAACAAAGAAATATTTGAGAAAAGAGACAAAATACTTCAAAATGTTAAATCAAAACGGTCTGTAGGTCAGGAATTTTATTTAAATGCCAACCTTTAATGGCTTGATGTTTTTACTTCATTCTACTGCTTTATTCTAGGTTTCTAAAAACAGTGCAAAACTACAAAATATTGTCCATATTAATGCAGAAGTTGACATGCAGTTCAACGAAAACTCTCACTGTCTAAATAATAAAACAGAACATATATATTTGATGCCTAATCAGACTTATAAATGAGCCAGTGATGCATTGGTTGAAAGCTGAATGAAGTTGCTGCCTAGAAACCTGCAGGATCAGGTGGCTGTGTTAACCTGAGTCAGCACCCGAGAGAGAGACAGCGCGTGATGGAAGAGAGAGACAGTGAAAAGCAGAGAGACAGAGGAAACGGAGTGTGAGGTTACACTCATGTCGTTTGGATCCTGTACCCTCCTTTTCTACAGCATAATCTATATAATTATAGATTAACCTCAGACTAACTTCAGTGACCCACTTGGTTCTTATAAATCAGCATCGTTTCGTAACATTAAAAATGTAACTCTGGCGTACAGCAACTTTTCAACTACGTAAAGTTTTAAAACCTCCAGTTTTTTTCAGTATATGGAAAGCTAAGTAAACACTAAGATGTATTGTTACTTTGGCTCCTGTGGTTATAGCACAAAATTGTCCTATTTTGTAACTGAAAGTGTGACCGATGTATTCCACAGTGCTTTGAATTGTGATGTTGTTGTCGTAACATTTCTCTGCAGCAGAAATTGGAGACGCTGTTTGGCATGAAACCAAACTTCAGCTTCTTGGCTGGCAACAGCAGAACAGTCAGGACAAACTGAATATGATTTTTTCTGGCAGTGTCAGATGTCCCTGGATACTAAATGCATGGTATAGTATTGCTCTTCCTCTATCAGAACATACTGCTTTTTCTTTTCCTTTTGAAAATAAATATTGTTCTTGTTACTGTAACACATCAGTCACCACTAACAGCCAGCCATAGCAAAGAGTTGAGGTTGGAGAATGTGATTATTCCAGACACATATCCAGTCCAAACCACGGTAATGTATCCTAGACTAGTGTTTATCTGTTGGTGAAGTGTCCTCGGCGTATATACAGTGTGTTGGTATGACCATACTTTCATCACAGGGCTTGTAAATCAGAAGCAATCGTAGGCAGAGTTGAGATACTGCAGTTTTCAGGGTTATAATAAAACCGGTTCTCAAATGCGGTTTATGAGGAAGATCAGCTGAACTGGCCTTTTCACCTTAGTGCTGTTTCAGAGGAACTGTTTTTAGTTCTAGAGAAGCAGGAGCAACATGATGCTCACAGTAAAGCTTATGATTAATAGTTATCTTGTAAACTGAGGTTGTCCGAGAAAACGATGCCTGAATTAAAGGTTTTGTCGTAAATGACCAAGGCCTCAGTGACAGCTATATGGATGACATCATCCCCTGGTTGATTTACTACATTAGCTGTCGAGTTCAGCTGAAGTTCATGTTCACTGTTCTTTTCTTTAGCACAACATCGTATTGGTTTTACACAACTAAGAGAGCAGAGTGTTTTTCGTCAGTTCTTTTGTCTACATAAGAATATGTGTTGATGTAAGGTTTTTAGTATGATATATAGCGCTCAGGGGCACGCTCTGTACGTAAAGAAAACAAAACCCAGAGTCCTAAGTATAGAACAAAAGATGAAAGAACTTAAAAATCATATTTAAGGAATTATATGAGATATCAAATACTTACAAGTTAAAAAAAGGTATATATAATAATATATCATTCAGGCTGCAATATGGAGTAATATTATAGAGTATGGTGGGATTAGATGGATGAACAAAAATACAGCAAAGACAATGAAGTCAGCATGCCAGCAGCATTCTCTCTCTAAACTCTGATCCCAGATCCGATAAATAACAGTGACGGGTGAATCGAGACCGGAAGAGGAGAGGATGGGGACAACCATGGTTGGGGTAAGGGAGGACAACGTCAGTCATGTATGTGTAGGGAAGGATGAGGTTATTCATGGAAGGGCAGGGATGGATGGATGGATGGAGCTGATGGGGTTGGGTGGGAGGGGACGGGGTCATACATATGAGACCGACAGAGAGACATACAGGAATAATATTCTTAAATATGACATAAAAGGGCAGTGCAGGGGCAGCTGTGACATACAGCCATGGGTGAAAAACTTAAGGTGCAGGTTGTTTTAACCAAATATGAGGACATATATGGTTGATTGGAGCTGCTAGGGGGTGCGCACAGGGTTGGCTGGTCCTCAGGTGAAGCCATAATGCGAGGGGCAGTGACAGAGGACAATGCGAGTGAAGTATGGTACTACCTAGGGGAGCGGGGGTCTGGGCCGGGGGCAGCAGGGGGAGGATAAGCAGCTAGCAGGTGCCAATTGTCCTCCCCTGGGCTCCGCTGGGCTTTAACAGGGTCATGTTCTGGGCCGACTGAACCCTCACCCTCTTCCATCTGAAGGACACAAGATGCTTACAGTGAGCCCAGCTGGCTAGGCAAACAGCTCATCAGTCAGCCAGGTAGACTGTCGGTAGGTCAGACATTGACACAGCAACATAACCAGTAAAGCCAGCCTGTTAACTAACCAGTCGCACTGCAAAAATATCTACAGCAGTCATTTTGTCTCATATTAACTCTTTAAATATTTCTTAAAAACAAGGGAACAGTCGAGATAATGGGATAAGATAACTCCTTAAGTATCAAAAATAAATATTTGATTATTAGAATGTTATGTTTGAGGTCATTTTTATTTGGGCAGGATTTCAAATAATCTCCTACCATCGGAATTTCTATATATTTTGTTTTATAAATCTATGGACTCAATACATGACTAAATGACTGCGGATATGGTGGATATGTTTTTCAGTGCTGCTTATTTACCAACCAGCAGATTAATTAGTCAGTTAGTAAGCAAGCAGTCAGTCAGCAAGTCAGTCCAGGCCGCAGTGTAGGAGGGGCAGTTCATTCAATTTCTGACCCTCTCACTAGTATACAGAGACCAAATCGAAGCTGGTCCCCTTTTAAAAGCCCTTCACAAGTGACCTCACCATCAATCTTCAACATCGCAATATGACTGAGAGCAAATATTTGGCTTACAAGGCGAAAAGAACAACAACAAAAAAAACAGCTGCCTCCTGCTTTTTGAAACTATGTGCATCCCAAGTGTTATTCCCCTATGACGGATCTGAACCTCATTTTAATTGGGACTGTGAGATAATCGTAAGTCACCGCTTGAGAAGAGGTCCTTCTGAAAATTTGAGTGGGGTGGTGAGGTCACCGGAGGAGGGCTTTAATTTCTCACAAAAGTAGACAATTGAACACATTGGTGAGAAGGCTGGTAAGCTCAGAAATAGCTGTAAAATTGAGCAACAAATGAGCAGAAAGAAGCTGCAGGCATAAGAAAGATGTCTTGAGGGAAAATGATCCTTCTAGTGCAGATAAGAGAAAATCTATTAGTATCCAAACCAATTAACCTGCTGCTGAATCTATCAGAGCTTCAGAGTCACAACGGAAAACCCAGGAGAGCCCTCTGGGGTTCTTTTGTGATTACCTCCCTCTAATCTAATTAGGAAAAAAAAAGACTGAAAGATACTGGAATTCTTTCAACAGAACTGAATAAATTGCATTATATAGCACATTAACAGGAACACACTGGTTTAAACCCAGTAAGAGCATCTGTGTTGTTCTACCAATTCAACAAACAAATCACTCAAACTGAGGAAATGTGCTGTGTGCCCTCCCTTACCATAATGCACACAACACTTATGATCAGTCAGTCTACAGTTTGTTTCTGCTCATTGAGTTTGTGGGATGGGACCTGCATTGGCTATATCGTTAGTGACTTGCAATATACACTCAGTTGCCAGTTTTGTTTTTTTTTTTGGATACACCTACCTCAAACTATGGCAATTAATCCTGCCTTTATGGAGGTTACAATGTTCAGTTCTTGTTGAAACTGTTCTTGAGTTGTTTCTAGTCTACCTCTATTGATATAAAAGGGGTAACAAAATATTAGAAACACGTCTCAAAGTAACACAATACAGTTTAACAGCATCATAAACTACAGTCTCCAAACTGACCACTAAGAAGAACCAATATCTTTCTAAAACAGTTTTTTCTTAAAGTAGCATTAGAACCTGTATAGGTTATTGGAGGGATGTTGTATTAGACTGCATTAGTTTAAGAAATGTGTATATACTGGCGACTAAGTGTAATGAAACGACTATAAACATAAAACATAGGCTGTTATCTTTATAAATATGGAGCAGCATTTGCCAGCAAGTGCTACAGAACCATCAGAATTAACATGCCATAGAGCTTTAAGTATAAGGATATGCATGCAGCAACCATTAGCCTCGAAAAGACAGTAACTGTACTAGGGCTGCAACTAGCGATTATTTTCATTATCAATTATCAATTGTTTGGTCTATAAAATATCAGAAAATATTGAAAAATGTCAATTATGATTTCCATGAGCCCAAATATAATATAGATGACAAAGAAAACTATTAAATCTTTATAAATTGGGAATGAGAGAATAATTGTCATTTTGCTTGAAAAATTACAGAAACAATTAATTGATTATGATAATAGTTGCTTTAGTCGACTAATTGCAACTCTAAACCACACACATTGCATTTATAACAATATTAACCCTATATATTTCAAATGTTTAAAATTAAAACTCTTTCAAACATTTTTTATGGTCAAGATTAAAAATTATTTTTGGTTTATGGTCTTTTCCCTTCGTCAAAGAGAGCTCACACTATTTTTAGCATTTCCTTTGCAGGCTGTTTATAGTGATATCTGCTATGACAGCACAACATCTTCAAGTCATCGGTCTAAAATAGCTGTGACAAGAACAGCAGTCATCTTCTAACAGGACAGCATCATGCGACAAGGCGGCCCAGACCAGTCCAAGAGTCTGGCATGCAGCCATAGTGGGGTATCAGTCTTGTTCTGTGGGTTTGCTAAAACCATGCACAACTCTGAGGTGAGGAGGGTGTCTCAAGTGGTGAATCCAGTTTGAGGGTGTTTGGCTGGGCATATGCCAAGAGGACGGACCATGCTTTAGGTATAAGGGGTGGTTTAATGGGCTGCACCATGCGACTGTATGATGTGTCACTTTAACATGAGTGTGGCATGCCAGACTGAGGTTGTATGACAAGACCACGAGCTGACGGTCAGGAGGCGGGTCTGACCAGGTGCTCTGATTTTGGACTAAAGCAGATGCAGGACATCAGAACGGTGCTTCATAAGTTACTATTTAGGACCCTAAATAGGGTCCCTGCATGGCAAGCTCCAGGCAAAGACTTAAAAATAAAGTCAATGAGGATTCCCAGGTGATTTGACGTTCATTAATTCATCTGTTTGTTCATGCAGTGGGGGGAGTAATGACAGTATCATGCTGTAACAGGCAGGAGGGATGGAGGTCTCAGAACACATTCTCTATATCAGTCTCTCACTAAAATGAAAAACACATGCAACGGCTGAAAATGCTGGAAATTCTTTCGCAATATTTCCAAAATATGTTTATTTTCCCCCTATCCCAATCACGGAGAATGCTGATTGGCTTGTCCAGGGCATGCAGTCACAGACATGACACAAAAACAAACTGTTCCAACAATAACAGCACACATCTCTGCAGTCAGTGTACTGCCAGTGTTAGAAACAGGCGTCAGTAGGACTAAATCGAGTCCAGACCTGGGAAAAAGAGTACTTCAGTATCTCAGTAGGAACGATCATAAACAGGAGCGCTTGTTTCATAAAGCAATGTTTCTACTTTTTAGAGGCTGTCAATTTTATGTTAAGTATAAAGTAAATATTTCAGAAAGTTTAAGGCTTTTTAAGACATGCTGAATAATATCTGACATAAGCTAGTTTATTTTTGACTAAACACAGTTAATGTTAATTGTCAAGGGACACCATGTGAAGATGTGTTAGATTCAGTAGATGTGACTGAGAAAGGTACGTAACATGCTTCTTTGGTACCAATCATATTCTGTTTTTTTTAAATGCAAATGTACAATGCAAAAAAAAAACAAATTAAGAATAACTTTATCGAGTCACTGATTTTATAAATTTTAACACCTTAATGTCAGATAATGTAAGACTTTTGCAAAACCCTGCAATGGATATCGGTTTCCTGGAAAATGTAACAAATCATAAAGATAAGAAAAACAGGGCCTTTTGTGGTTTTTGAATGTATTCCCAAACTACTGGAAGTTAAATTAAATTTATAGGGAGCAGCATCAATGCAGGGAAACATGACAAACCTGTAATGATGGCTGACTATTCATAAAAATGTTCAGATGCATCCCAAAAACTACTAATACAGAAATATTGCTTTTGGACAAAGCACTCCTGGGATTCTTGTTTTATTTCAATAGATTTTTAGATGTGTTTTAAGCCCAGGGCTGACTCAGTCTCATCTCCTCTACCTAATTTTGCCCAGCTGGCTCTTGGCTCTGGACAGAGGCTGCAGAGCGATGAAGTCATCACCTATCGCCACGCGGTTGGAATACATCTACACCAGGAAAATACACAGAGAGGACAGGAGGAAGAACACACACACACAGACACACGTAGAGGTCAGATATCAAGCACTAAACCCACTTTCAGAATCTCTCTCTTGCACACAAAGACAGAAACAGGACAAACGTTAGAGCAGAAACAACAAACTTCACACAGGATTGGAAAAGGCCGTTTCCATTTTTTTCTGAGAAACAACAGTTTAGAAAGGAGGGAGGTAGAAACATAAACAGTCTCCAGCTGGACAAATCAATACAGTATCAGAGGGGGGTCTGCTGAGAGGTGACCATGCACACTGTGTGTTTGTGTATGTGTGCGTGTATTGGATCGAAAAGAAGTCATGCGGTTTGTGTGTGTGCAACCGAACAACATGCTGTTCCTGTAAAGAAGTGGGTAACTCATGACCACAGAAGCTGAGAAAAAATAATGAACTATTTAAGTAATTTGACACACAGAACATTTTCTTTCTCTGTCTAGAATTTGAGTTACTTTGACATTTTAGTTTATTTTCTCCCTCCAGGCTCTTGTCACATTACAGGGAACAGAATTTCCATTTTTGTGATACAAGTAGGAATAACTATTAAATCTAACAACCGCACACATAAGACATTTTAACTACTGGAATGTGTTTGGCCTACCCTGTGGCATTTCATTATTTTTAATGACTTATACTTTTGAACCTTCAGACTTTATAGAAAAACCCAAAGCCTTCTTCACCTAAAACCGTTGGTATGATTAGATAGCAATTGTGGTAATGAACTACCTAGTGTCCAATTGGTACTATTGTTTAGTTTAGTATACTATACTATTATTGAGAAGAGATGACAAAGACGAATTTGGAGAAGAACAAAACTAAAGCAGAGTGGACGCTCGGGACAAATGCAGGATACTACAAAAAATGAGTTTAACTAAAAATCTATTAAAACAGTGAATTGAGAACTGCTGTGACCAAGAGTGACTACACTGCACCTTGGAGTCAGGCCAGCAGGGTGCAGGGCATGTGAAACCCAAGGAAACCTCTGGGAACAGATAAATGCTGGATGAGCCTCTTTAAATCCCAGCCAATTTGAAATAGAACGAAAAGTATAATCCACTTTAGAGGAATGGCTGGACTTCTTTACAAATGTTCCCAGACAAGTCTTCTCTGATCACACTTTCTGCCCCTCCTCCCCATGTTACCTGACTCTTCTGTGTGCTGGTGGGCTGTAGATGTCTGTAGAAGACTTTCTTCACCACATCAGGAAAGAGGCAAGTTATGACGATGATGATGATGGCGAACCAGGCCGAGCCGCTGGACAGCAGCTGCACGAAGACAAAGTACATGTCCTGGGTGTGGAGGAATGGCCTGGAGGGAGCAGAAGGGACACAACGGTTACATACTGCAGAAGAAAGGGGAAAGATGAACATTTTTATGCTTTTTATCAGTGGTGGAAAGCATCAACAAGTTGTGTGGTCTAAAAGTGACAGTAACATTTTGGCTATATTAGTATCAGAACTGATAGAGGAAGTAGGCTTTAGACTAGACACAAGTGAAGCCTTTCAAAACAATCACAGAGGTGGAAGCCAGGTTCGACTCTCTTCACTGTAGATTCAGGTCTCACTGTTGGAGTCGTGCTCTTAGAATAATCTTATTAGCTCCTGACAAAACAGAATTTTACAACCTGTGCAGATGTCAGACCACAAATACCAATTCCGGTCCAACTATCAGGATGGCTCCGACCAGTCTGGACCGGGTAAAGTGGTTAGATTGATCAGATCAATCGAAAACACTCCCAGATAATCAAAGCTGATTCAGACAAAGCCTATGTGATTTATCTGCCAAGTGACAAGACTGGTAAATCTGGTGTGAATCAGCCTGTTCCATCCCAAGCATCGGGCAAATAACAAACGATGTGCACAATTTGTAGGCAAAAGATATATTGATTATTTAAAGTAAATAATCAATATATTGAGTTTCAATATGTCTCAGTGAGCAATTTGTGTTTGAGGATTTTCTCAAAGCAAGTACTCTCTCAACTACTCAGAAATTTAAATAAACACTACCATGACTTGCGAAAAATTATTTCAATACAGTGAATAATCCTTTACTACAGTCAGCGAGACAAGAATATGTGAATACAACATATACAACAACATGCAGATTACGATATTCACTTTGAGAAGAAACAGTCTTTTGGTCGGTTTATCCTTAGACGTAAAAAAGATTTATTTATCGTCTTCCTCCTTGAGGCACTTTAAGTCATATGAAACTACTGAAACAGACAAAGAGCTCAGAGAAACTTAAACATTAAACAATATGTGCCATTATACTGTACACTCGACTGTCCACTTCACTTTCACTATCAAAGTAATCATTTACTTCTAGCATGAAAGGATGTGGAATGATGTAAATTGATGATTTAACACTTTAAATTTCACTTTGTGTTTCTTTTGCAAGACAGCCACAGTGTTAGAGGTTATACGTTAAGCCTACACAGTAGATTGAAAAGACAGATGACACCATGGCAAAGCGTTTTCTTTGAGTTCTTTGTAAGAACCTCTTCTTACCAGATAATGCCTCCGTAGAATAGAGAGAAGATGAAGTAGAAGGCAATCGAACCCCACGTCACAAAATGGTTCATCCACGTCCAGAAATGGGTCTCTAAAGCAAGCTGTCATTACACACAGACACACACACACACACACACACACACACACACACACACAGGAGGGGGAGCAAAAGAAAGCAAGGTGTAAAACACTGAGACAGGGACAGGTACGGCATCGATAAACGACAGCAATCTGCCTCTGTGCTGTAAAAAAGACCTTGACCCCAACCGGTGACAAATAATCTTCTTGTGTTAATGGCCACTGACATGATCCTATTACTTCACAATAAACTGTATTTCATACTGGGACTGTGGCAATACAAGTGTGTCCCTGTGGACCTAAACATGCTACCCAGCTCTCAGCTAAGGCACACAGTAACCGTTGTCTTTAAGCTGCATTAAGCCATTTCTGACCAGGAGAGGACCCAAAGACAAAAACAAACTCACAAAAATATAAGGCTGACATACGGTTGCCTCATCAATTTGTTTCAAAGAAATACAATAAAGTGCATTGACTAAAAATAAATCTGTGAAATGTTAAAATACTGGCTAACATGTTTCTGAAAAAACAAAAGAACAGGCTCCTTTGATATGAGAGCATAAGATTGGGTGTAATGTACCTTTAATGTGACAGTGATGACCATGACTGTAAAGACCAGCGTTCCAAATGTCCAGTTTCCAAACATCTAGAAAACAGACACACAACCGTTACTAAAACCGGTCAAGAATGTAACATAGAAACAACAAAACAGAGACATAGTCACTTTGTTTACATGCACGGACTCAGTTAGCAGCAATTTAACAATATGGTAAGATCATTGTATGGTCGACCTGTTTATACGCAACTTTGATACCTGCAATTTCCTCATCCTGATGTCAAGCATGAACTAATAAACATAATGTTTCCTTGAGTCAGCACTATCATGTAAGTACAAAATTGCAAATTATTCAAATATATATCTTTGACATTTTGTTGGCACTTCACCACAATGAATAATGGAACACAAACACCAGTCACAGCTGCTGTGCTGATTATGTTGCTAGGATTGTATGATAATATAATCAGTCAAACCACAAATCTGGATAAAAGTTGGGAGTCAGGACAGGTGGGGCAAGGTGAGCAGCAGTGTTGTACTTGAGTTATGTAATGGAGAGAAAACTTCTACAAGGCCCCGGCCTCAGTTAACAAGTTGAGTGGTATTACGGTGCCTATAATGAGGCCTTGCCCTCCGACTGTGTGACTACCGTCTGTAGCTTCAGCACTTGCCATGGGAATCACTCTACTTATAGGTTGAGAGCTTCGGGGGGCATTGTTTTGTTGCCAGCCAATTCAGGAACCTGCTGGAGTCTGAACACTGAAAACCAATAGTGAGAGGACTAAGATGTATCCGCAGAAACACTCTGGAGCAGACAGCAATTCTGGGCCCCTTACAGGAATAGAGTTCAGTTCTAGTTATCTCAATCAAAAAGTTTTTCCCGAAGTCCTTGACTGCTCTGTGGACTCCCGTTGTTTATTAACAACCTTTGCATGGGCCATCTTCAGCTACGGCCTCTTTATCCATCAACACCTTTCAACCCACCAGTGATGGCCCTGGTGACACTTTTGATTAATCTTGCACCTTGTTCAGATTTATCATAATCAAAGTACGAACGGACGCCTGTTATTCTAACCTGTCATGCATATTTGAATCCATAATCAAGTTTCTGGACGCAGCAGGGCGGGAAACAAATTCTCTCTGCATGTGTCACCCAATGAGACAATTCTACAGTATATACCTGCACAAGATGAGCATACATTTGAAACTTGTGTGTTATAAGCTTACAGGAAATGATAAATCTATGTGTGGATTTATATTATCTATGACCCGTTACAGTCCGAAGTGTGTTTTAGAAAATAAATTAAAATTGGAATGAATACTTTTTCCAACAGAGGGATACTAATATTGTCTTTGAGCAAGAGACACAGAACTGAGAACTGAACACACAATTATTTTCAAAAGAAAATGGAGGAATCAAAACTGATTATAATTGACCAGAATCATCAGGGTTCAATCAGCCTCTGTATGTTTTATAAGTGGCATCTTACTGCTCATTTAAATGTTTAACAGACGAAAACAAAATCTGTGTTTTGTGATTTAGCACAGTGCAGGATTGCACTCAAAATTAGGCAACATGTAAATATACTATAGAGCATATGTATGAAAATGTACCACTTTCTACATCATTAGCAAGACAAAAATATGTCGAGGAATTATCCTGAAAATCCCCTCATTGACCCCCCAAGTAGAAATGCATTCAACTGTAGAGCAGACTCTTACCAGCTGCCTGTTAGCTCGCAAGATCTGAAGACATGCACAGCGTGAAGGCAGAAGGAAAAAGGGAGTAATCAACAAAACATAGAAGAAAAAGACAAGCGAGAGAGAGCAGTAGGAGTGAGTGCTGAAATACCAAACTTCAAACAGAGAGAAAGACGGCAAAGATGTGCAGCAGGAACAAAACGAGAAGGAAACAGATGTGGTGAAGAACCAGAGACACAGAAGATATGATAGTAAGAAAAGATAAAATTACTAGATCTTACTCATTAACAAGTGAATGATATACATGCTGGTCCAGTAATAGAGACAAACAGACTGTATAAAATGCTGTGAAACAAAAAGACAGAATGAGGAAGAGAGAGATAAGAAAAGAGAAAGTTTAAGGGACGGACTTACTGAAGAAAAACCAGCAGGCAACCAGCCCCATCAACAACTCATCATAACATGCACATGCACACACATACACACACACACACACACACACACACACACACACACACACACACACACACACTCATACACACACACACTCATACACACACACACTCATACACACACACACACACACACACACACACATTGCTGTTGTCCTGCTTTTCTTTCTAACCTACCATTCATTTCCTAAACTTTTTTTAATATGGTCTGACAAATCCTCTCGGTAGGCCAATTTATTTTCTAGGGATTGTACTGCAGAGTATAAACATACAGTACATCATACACACACAGCCAATGACGCACCTGTCCATTGCCCATAAGTGTGGTGTCTTCTCCCATCAGTATGTAGGACCCAAAGAAGAAGATGAAGGCGTGACAGAAGCCCAACAGAGTCCAGTACAGGAACGTGCGGAAAGACAGCATAGAGTTCTTGCTGATGTCCCTGTAGGATACGAACATTATTTCAAAGATATACTTTATCAAAGCACACTTTCAGCCATCTTTGCTAACTAGCAGCAGGACAAAATTGTGCAAGTAGATGGTGTATAAAGCATTAAACAAAATAATGTTCCTTTTCTAATTTATGAATTTATGGCAGACACAGATACAGTCTTTTTAAATATAAGAAAAGCAGCTTCTTACAAACAGCTAAAAGAGATACTTCGCCGATATTCAGCCGGCTTTGTATCATTACAATGTTTACCTTTCTTCCATGTTGCCTACCTGGATCTATCCTGCATATGCCACCAACATTGTAACGATACAAAGCTGGTTGAAAATCGGCAAAGTATAGCTATTATTTTAATTTATCATGTGCACCTTCAGGATACATGTAAATTTACCTGTACAAGCCAGGTTTATTCTGCAGTACGTGTGGATGGACCAGCTGTTCAAACAGACTGTACACCAGGATGGGCAGCGAGGTGAAGCAGATGTTGTACAGTGTCAGATAAACACTGTCATAAAGAGTCTGGCATGGACAGAGACAGCATTTCATTTAACACCAACATATTAGCTGAAACAGACAAACCTAACTCATCTAACCTAACTTTAACAAAAGGTTAATCAGGGTCAGATAAACCTGCAAGGGAAAAAGGCAGTAAACTAATCTGATTTGAGACAAATTATAGACATATTACAGGTTATAATAATCCCTCTGTATCCATACACAGTATACACTCTAATATCATAGTAATAACCTTAATAAGATTAACTAAAGCTTTAGTAACAGACTTAGTTGTGGTAATAGTTTGATAAATCACTTAACATAAGTTCTAAAGCTATGTTGTTTAAAAAATCTAATAGTTTAAATACAAAATGTGAGATCCACCGTTTAAGTGTTACAGCAGCTTTTAATGACTCCAAGCAGTAAGCAGTAAGTGAGTAAAAGTCATGACTGAATCTCAATGAAGTTCGTGCCTGCTAAGCCTTTTGAAATTTATAATGATATCAAATTAAAATTGAAAATCAAACTGGATTTCACACTGCTTCATCCTCAGATAAGTTTTGTAAATATTGTTATGCATTTTAAGAAGTCAATGAGACACTGTGCAACATTAAAACAAATCTACAATGACATATGAGAGGGTGGAGAGATGGAGATAAAAAGACTTACTTGTTGTGAAAACAGACAGAAGAACTGGTATAAAAACTGGGGCGTGATAAAACACACATTCTAGAAAAGACAGAGTGAAGGAAAGAAACATTAAAAACATTGCAGTGAAAGGAAACATGGCTGAAGACAGCTGATGTAAAATCCAATTTCCGTAATTTAGAATGAATTCCATTTTAAAAAAAAGTACAGTGTATCACTGAAAACCTGTTGAGCTCCTTAAGACTTAAGGAATGCATTTAAATTAAAAAATTACGACGAGTGGGTCCAATGTTTTGAAATGTGATATAATCACTTGTAATCCTAGCCAAGTCTTACCTTGTAGAAAAAGTACTGTACAAGCGTAGCTATTCGAATGTAGTAGAAGTGACCGTGAACCAGCAGTAGTTTAGCCAGGAACTTAAACCTGGCAATTGCATAGTCACTGTTTCTCACGGCCTGACGACCCTCCTTCCCCATGATACCTGGAGTCACAAGCACACACACACATTTTGGAGGACACACTGCAGAATACAATTTAAGACTTAGAGACCATATTGTGTGTGGTGAGTGCTTACCTATGCCCACGTGAGCTTCTTGTATCATACTGACATCGTTGGCTCCATCCCCAATAGCAAGGGTGATGGGTTTCTCTGGAGATGTTTTTAAAAGACGCACCACCTGGACAGAACAAAGTAACATCAACATCTGGGCTGAGTTTAAGCACGTTTTCTGAAGATCCATCACATGAACACACGATGAGCAGGCACAGCACAAATATAAAAGCTTTATATTATTAACACAATAACTCCCGTCATCTCAGCTTATGTCGGAAATGACTGTGAGACTGTCCAAAAAGTCGTTTTAAACATGATTGTAATGATTTGGGTGTGTGTGTGTCTGGCAGAGGACTGGTACCTTAGCTTTCTGGAGAGGGGCCATGCGGCAGCACAGTACAGCTGAACAGTTTTTACACACTTCCATGAAGAGCTTCTCGTGTTCCCTCAACGCTAAAGACAAACTGGCCCCATCCACGACTAACCCGTGCTGTATGACATGATCCTCCTTTATCCTGGAAAAAATGGAGAAGATGAGTCAGCGGAAATGTTTAAGGAGAGGAATGGAAAGAACTACTATCATCTAATGGTATATTACATTTTACTATTTGTCCATTCACTGCACATTTCTTTGTTACATTATGAGTTATTTACTGCACATTTGTCACAGATACATTCTACTTTTATATAATGAGTTTGTATTTTGAAGATTCATCAGCCTCAGGTTTCCAAATATGGAATTTAAATATTTTGGTTCAGTTTCAGAGCTTATGTTGGGAAAAAAACTGCACTTTAATGACTAAAGCAATGGCTCTTCCTTTGCCTTTGCCCACAGCCTTTTATCAAAGTTACCAAAGCATTAAACCAATCAAGTCAGCTTATTCTGATTTTTATGCTGCATTATATCTCATCTGCAGTATTTTCAGCCTGCCTACTTCTTCATTTTCTTGCATAAACTTAATTTTCATAAACTGCACTCTGGAAAACTGGATAGTATTCTAAATTATTTTTCAAATCATAAAAACATGAGAACAAGTTGAGGTCCAGACAGTTTTAGACTCTAAGAACAAGACATCAGTCAAATGAATTGTATTCAAACTGTTAATCTAATAGTTAAAGAGCTCCAATGTCATCATAACACAAGGCTTCAAGATGCATCCCACACACCTCCGGGCCAGTCTGCGAAGCTGCTCAGCACACTCGTTGTCAGAGCGTTGTTGCAGAAGCTCCAGGATGTTCATTGTTCTGTGGAAGTGGCCACAGGACAAGCTGACGCTGACTGCCGTCTCATGTTTGTCCCCTGTCAGCACCCATACTTTGATCCCCGCCAGCCGCAGAGCCTCAATGGTCTCCTGGACTTTGTCTTGGAGTCTGCAAGAGACAAGGGAGAGAAAGAATATATACCATGTACTCATGTTACATGTACTCTTTATGCATAGCTTCCAGTGAATCCTATATATGATTACATTAGGTCAATCCCCACTCCACATAAACCTAAAGAAAATTAAGGTAAAGTCTGTAAGTATGGACAAAAGTAAGGACACAAAAAAAGGTTAGACAAATAGGTAGTTGAGCTTGAACAGACTTCTTTACCAACTACACATGAAACGAAATGCTCTTGGTGTCCATGGTTGCCTTTATGTTATCCATGTCGGATGAGAGGAGGAGGAGGGTGAAAAAACTGGTTCTGTAACTGGGCAGCACCTATTTTCTTCAGATATATTTATCCTTTTATTAATTTTCATAAAGAGGTTAACAGACGATGAATATGATCTAATATCTGATATTACCATGCCTATCAGTTACATTATTCATATTAGACTCAAAACAGAGGGAACTTTTTGTCTTGTCTTCCATAATAGAGATCATTTCATTGTGACCATATGCGCCTGAGGAGGAATTCATTCCAGATACAGAAACAGAGCAGTAGAGAGAAAAGAGGAAGAGAGCGGAGAGATGAATAGAGTGGGGAAAGCGAGAGGCTTATGTGAGGAGCAGATGGTAAGCGGATGCAAACACATATCAACATTAATTTCCAGAGAGGCTCAGTGAGGTGACATCTCCATCTTTCTGCTGACTATACGTTCGTTGTTTGTTAGAGATTCTCCAACACACTGTGTTTCTGTGGGGTTCTTACTGTTTTATAATGCCCCAGTTTGTCTTTGATGTCAAACTATTTTTAATTCACATAACTTTAACACTTATTTACTGTGACATTATACTCTGTAGTTTGTAGGTCTATTCTTTACTTCTCTAGCTACAGTTAACCTCAATCTTTAGCGAGTGTATGGTCAAAAAGCTGATTGCTAGATTTTCTAATAACAGAACATTTCACAAGACTAGGAGCATAAAGCTGAACTAGTGGCTCTCTGAGGCTACACCTCAACACAGCAGTGCTTTAAATGATGTTTCCCATCTTAGTTCAACGTGTTACAAACACAGAGTGCAGCTGAGGTGGATGGGAATGTCATTAGTTTTGCAGGTTTGGTCATAAAGTGGAAAAACTGGATGAAAAGTCAGGGGATCACCAAAGTCATTAAGATTTATCTTCGAGGACCTTGACTCCCTGTACCAAATTTCACAGCAATCAATCTAATAGTGTTCAGTGGGCTGATCTTATGGGGACCATGAATGTCTGTACCAAATTTCTATCAACTATACATCCAATAGTTGTTGAGATATTTCAGTCTGGACCAAAGTGGTGGACCGACCAACCGTCAGACAGACATTGCCATCCATAGAGCCATGTCCTAGTGTGGCTAAAAATGCACAGGAGGCAGTAAAAAGTCAACCTAGTGACATATTACATAGATTGCTGTTGAACCATGCAGAAATAAAACATATGTTTTATCCAAACAGTAACTATATGTTATGTACTCACTGCCAGCGGCAACACACGATTAAAGAAACATGCATGTTACATAATTTTACATCATACTGCATGTTGAATATCACTGTAATGGGGCAGTTATAGTGGCGTTCGGATGATAGTCAATCTCTTAATTTAATGTCAGTGCCCATACTGTTCTCACTCTCATTATTAGGATTTTTTTTTAAACCCAGCAACTCTTTCAGAATATACATTGTACATACACACCTGTATAATACTATGTAGGCAAGCAAACAGGGAAACCTAAACACAGACAACACAATGTTGTGCTACTACTAATTTTGGAATGTACTGAAAACCGACAAAATTTCTTCTTGATGTGAAAGTCTTATAATTTATGGACATATGCATAAGGGGATCAGAACTGATTTTCAGGAGGGACACCACCAATATATTCCAATTTATTCGTCTCCATACTTGTCCTCAACCCCCGTCGCTCCGAGCAGCTGCAGGTCTCTCTCGATGTAGCTGAAGGCCTCCTGCAGTCTCTCCTCCCTCTGCTGCAGCGCAGTGCGGGCAGCGTTCAGACGCCTGTCCACATCAATGTACTCCTCCGGGCTGAAGTGGCGACATGCTACCACCAAGGTCCGCAAACCTTTCTACAGTGGGAGGACGGTGGGTGATGGGTAGAGAAAAAACAAGAGAAATAAGTCAGAATATAAGAAAAAATAAATGAAAAGGAGAAAATAAGAATAAAAGGAAGAGAAAGATACAAATTAAAAAAAAAAATTCAAATTAAAGAACAAGTTTATGTAGAGAGGAAGGGTAAACGTGAGGACGTCAAGATGTGGAAGATGTGGAAAAGGACAGGGAGACGAATGAAAGCAGAGAGAGAAACAACAGAAAAATAAATGATCAAAGCTTCACTTTAAATCACAGAATCAGCCTGAGGGGCCGACGACCACAAATCAACCCAGTCCAGAGCACTGACTCCTGGGTACTGACGTCCGATGACATGCTGTGGGGGCTGGATATGTGTGTGTGCGTGTTTGTGTATGTGGCTGTTACGGTGAAGAATTTACAGTCTAATAGGAACAAAGGGCGAAAGAGCCAAAAGTAATCACTTCAATGGTGGGAAAAGCCAAGCTTACGCACACAGAGACACGCAACTGTGAAGATATGGCTCAAGAGCCATTTCGGAGTCAGACTTTTGAAGATTTCATTATAAGAGGAATTTTTCTGTGAAGAAACTTTCTGAAGTGGCAAATGTGGTGTGTTAAGTTTATTTAATGTGTCTCAAAGGATAGGAAACGTCCGCTTGTCTACCATCCTTGGTATGGAGAAAAGATGAGCGATAAAAGTCATTAACTCAACAGTAGTTTGAAAATAAAGTACATTTAATCTAAAATAATACATAACTCCAAATTATATAATTATAAATTCAGAGGAAATTGGATTTTCTGTAACAGATGCAATTTGATACCAGAATCGTGAATATTTGCTGACCACTACCCACGGAACGGATGTGTAATAAAGTAGTAATAGCACAAGCTGCGGGACAACCTATTGAGACATGTGAGACATACACATTCAAAAAGTATTTCTCACCAAGGCAAACTCGTCAACGTGCAGTCTCGTCTTTTCTATCTCACCACTGGTACTGAAAGGCAAGATGGCCGACTCTGCGCCCTTAGTGAACAGCACTTTGCCTCCTTAAAAGTCAAGACAGCAAGAACAAGGTGTAGTAGGTAAGCATATACAAAAATAAATATAAAATATACCTTGTGAAATACTATTAATACATTGAAAAACTGTACATTTGTATACTGAACTCAACTCATCATTGTTTTATTGGCTTCTATAATTTGCCTTTCATGTTTTCATGTTCATCCATTTAAACGGAATGATCAGTTTGTTTTTTGTCAAGCTTTGTTAATTGTTTGTAGTTGATATTTAAAAATACTGTGCAGTTTAAGGTGGAATTACCTGAGGGAGTCTGCAGTATGACGCTCATCCTCCTGCGGTCAGCATCAAACTCTAATACATGGAGCCGTTCATATCTGAGAGAGCAGAGAGAGAGACACTCCTGTTAACCTCACTTTGGACTCACAGGACACTTCTTGTTTGCAATCTAAATGGCAGGTTTTTATTGCACAGAGTTAGACGTACGTCTCTGTTTTGCCAAATGTTTTGATCTCCATGGTTTCTCCACTGCTGCCACTGAAGGCCACTCCGATCCTAAAGGGAAAAAAGACAGCAGTTAAAGCTCTAATTCTTTGGAGAATAGACATTTTGACCTTTAAAATACTGAGTGAAAATCTGACTTGGAGTTTGGAAGGTTTTAAAGGTAATTTGGCCTTTAAAAGATAAGAAATTTAAGTTTTAGCTATAGCACTCCCTTCAGGTCATTCAGGGCTCTATTTAAAATGATGATAGAAATAAATAAAACCTGTTAATATGACTGCATCAGTCCTACGTTTTTAAATGGTATTATGTCATTAACTGAGTGTTATATATTCCAGTGATTATTGAGGTTATGGTGCTGACTGTCTCCTTTCAGTTTAATTCAACACAGATACGCTGTCTCTGGCTCAATGGAGCACGGAGTCACTGGACATGGGCGGAGCCCCTCGCTGCGTGACATAATTTAATTTGATGGTGTGAAAACTACATTGGCCAGGATCACTGACTTCATGCATCATGAATCCTAAAGGTTTTGTAAAAAAAATACAGCCTGACGATTTAGATGCCACATTTCTTAATCGTCAATTCTCCATTGTTTTCTTGGAGAACTGGAGGAGTTTTATAGCTTCAGCTTCTTTAGCCACCCTTTATCACACTGGTATACTAGAATCTGGCCACTTTATATCAATGTTTTTTCCCCTCTTGAGCCATTTTCCACACAGTCATACTTCAGGGTTTTCTGCCACGCAGAAGAAATGGCGTATACATTATTACCAGTGCTTTTTGGCTAAACTAAAGGCCAAGCTCTTCTCCTGAACATACAGTAGCCTAAACGGACTTGGGGCCCCTCTACAAGAAAGGACTTGAATTTCCACATTTCCTGAGTTGTAACTGTCACACACACCCATTCAATCTTGTGAAACCTATGGAAGTACCATATGACACCACAATACACATGAAGATAGGAGTAATCTTTCAAAAATGGTTTCCTTATTTCCTTTCCTTCAACCTCAAATTTCACTGACTACTGTTTTTCTAGATTCCATTCAGATGTCGGCTGTTGACTTATTCAAGCTACAGGTGTGTGCCCAACCTTGCTGTCAGACATAGAAATAACAGTGACCATCAACGCTGGATGAATAAACAACAGATTCAGGTTCCTGATCCTCCCACATGTCAAAACAATCTGTGCCACCCTTACAAAGAAGTGCAGACACAATCCAGGCACTATTTGAAATTTACAGAAGAGAAAGTGTCTCTTGGAGAAGCTCTGATGTAACCTTACCGCTTTGTTGCCTCTACTAAAGCTTTCTCATCCGGTGAAGAGGCGTAGAATTCCATGTGATTGGAAGAGAAACCGTTTGCATTGGCGAATGGGTCTCCTCCCCCAACAACGGAGTCGGGCAGATCGTAACTGATCTGAACCGTGTGACACAAAGACACCGCCTTGAGAAATAACAATTCCTCACCAATCTGGATGGAGAAACAACAGGGAAGGATGAGAGAGGAACAAACACCATCAATTCTTATTCTATACACTGACATACTGTATGTCATAGTAAATGTAAACATAAGTGAAATTCAATTAATTTGCAAAGAGCAACCTCCAGCAGAGTAGCAGAGGTTAATATGGGTGAAGAGCTTATAATGCACATACTGTATGTTTGCAACAACACTTCTGGCATTTTTTTATTTCTTCTTCTTGCATTACAGAAATTATTTGTTGTTGATTACATGACTGGGCTGAGGCAAAAAAACACATCCCGAACATTTGAGGTTAATTTGTTAATATGCTATGGTTGCACTTGTCTGATGGCAGCGTATGTGTCTGCCAAAAGAAAATAAATGTACAGCGTATATACTGTATGTGAGTTACCAGGTGAGGCGTAGACCCATCTGGTGAATCGTCAGTCATTCCCTCTGGTACCAGTTTGCCGTTAACTTCCCGGTACTTGGTTCCGTTAATTGAACACTCGCGGAACTGCATCTCGTTTTCCGTTAGCGTACCCGTCTTATCTGTAAACACATACTCCACCTACGAAACAGATACATACAGAAGTCAAGTTCCCTTTCATCCTACTAGAATCAAATGTTATGTCTTCAATATGTACTTACAATACAACCACTTGAATTATGAATGAATTATGTTTGTTTTAAGTTTCTTGCCATGTACAAATAGGCATACTTCTTGCAATGTACATTATATTACGCATACATATACTGTTTTTATATACAATACTAAAACAGAAATGATACAGATATTTAAGTTCAGTGTATCCATATGTGAGTGTATGTATGTATCGTAACTCCCTTGTTATATGTAGGTGTTCCTGCACTTCTATTCCATACCTGTCCCAGCTCCTCATTGAGGTCAGAGGTGTTGACCTGAGCTTTCTGGTCGCTCTCCTCGTGGTAAAGGTCCAAATCCCAGCCAATGAAAAAGGAGCCCAGGAACTTTTGCATCTCCACAGTGACGTAGAGCGAGATTGGGATGATGAAGTTATAGAGGACCAGAAATGCCAAGAAGTCTGAGATGAACATCAAGATCTAAAGAAGGATGAGATGTATTAAAATGAGACACAAGAGGAGGGCAACACATCATCTGCAACTAATCATTTAAGAAAGTGAAGAAGTGTGTGGGAAAGAAGATTGCAAAATAAATTAGCTAAATACTCATACAAGCCACACAGACTGATGGTGTTTCAACACTGATCCTTCTAAATCAAAGCAGGCAGGGTAATTTATTCCCATTAAGGAGTTAATTACTTTATGTGACAGGAAAGGAGAGAAAGCGAGGACCACAGACTGAGTACCAGCAGTTATACAAAAGCCAAGTTTATGACGTATTATACCTGGAATCAAGCTCTGACTAACTTACTAAACAAAATACAGAAATTAAACTAATAAATTAGCCTATTTCTATTGTCAGAAAATGCAACAAAAATACTGTATCTGCCATGAAATACAGCAAATACTATTTCTTAAATAGTCAATTTTTTAACTAGTGCATTTTGGAGACATGCAGTCATTGGTGAAGGGTATCCACTGTAACAGGCCCAGTGGGTTTCTGGAGCACCTGTTATACTAAATCTAAGAACACAGCCATTCATTTGTTGCTGATATTCCTCTCTCTGTCTCCAGGGAGAAAGGAAGCGAGTGTACAACTGTGATTTTTTTCCCCTCTGTCTCAATACACAGAGGCTGATGTTCTCTCTGACTGATTAGTGTTGGCAGGTAGGCTGATAGGCCGGCAGACTGGCCTCCATGAAAGGCACCTCCTCTCTGATACTTTGTCACAAAATCTAGAGACACTAAAACCACCTACCAGCCCCCCTCTAGGACTCTACTGTGTGTACATGTGGATTCAAGCATGAACTCATCTTTATATCGTCACAAACTCTCTCTATTAATTTGTATCTGCAGTAGAGAAAAGGGGGTTTATTATTTGGCGAGGAGATGAAAGTGGATGTAAGTGGAATGTCAACTAAAATCTTACCTCATCTTATCTCTGGGGCTGATAGCCTGCAGTACTTACAAAAACAAATCAATAAGAATGCATTCTTCTGACGCATAATGTGAAGCAGACTAACCGGACTGCTGTTTCTCTCTTGTTCAGTCTTTTGGTTGTAGAAAGGCTCGTCCCATTTGTCCTCAGCCTGCCAGGCATACTTCAGGATGGTGCTGAGGACGGCCTCGAACAGCAGGATGCCCAGGTAGATGATTAGAAAGGTATTCATGGACCTGACACATGGAAATATTTAAAAGTTGAACTAAGCATATCCTGAAACAGCAATATTTTGATTACCCTGAGAAACAACAGAAAGTGCTCACTTCTCCACCGCAGAGCGTTTCTGGGACTTGCACTTATAGTTGAGGGCCATCTTGGACTCCATCCCTGTGTAAACCGCCACCCCTGCAACACCACAGTTGGTTTAAGCATTACACAAATTCGTGTGTCCATGGTAGATCATTAGTTCTTGTTCTCAGTGCCAAATAATTACAACAGTACACACTAGTGACGCATCGGGACACTGATATAAAACCATTGTAAGATTTAGTCAATTTCGCTTCAGTTAACATAATCAGACCTCAGCTATATGATAATGAGGGGCCTGTCCGAACCATAATGTCCACTGAGCTTGGCCTGTTTGTGTCACAGCTGTGAAGTGGAAGCATTTTCAGAAGCAACCTGTTCTTTAGTGGCTATATTTTCTCTTTCCTTCTCTCTCAATTCAACTGGAAACCTCCAATTGTAAAAAAATATTTATCCCCCTAGCTGTTAACCTCTCAGATTAAGGTTTTTCTTTTGCAGGACCTTTGTCTTTTGATTCTAACTGTATTGACTTACCAAAAATCTCTTTGGTATTTTTCAACCTGGCTCCTCGCAGCAGCAAATTCTCTGGACCCAGCGGTCTAACACATAAGCAAACAAAAACAACATAAATACAGAGAAAGATGGATTTGGCTATAGGATTTTGGTACAAATAAGACACAGCAGGGCCTTGATATAAACGAAAACACTCAACAACAATCTATGAGGCTCATACATCTTCTGTATATGTATATCATGTGGCGTAGCAGCCCACTGCTGATTTGTAACATCTTATAACCCTCTGCTTAAAGCCTGCACACTGCATGAATATCTAGTCACACAGACATGCTTTTTGTCATGTTATTTACATGTTATTTAGTCTGATGGTGTAACCTTGGTACCATTCCTTACACTAATCAGAAGGCCCTTTATAAATCTTATATATTTATTAAATCTGGTCTCACCTGACTATTTCCTCACCATGCTGAGTCACCGTAATCCGACCAACAAACCTGGAAAACATCAAAGGCATTTTAGTAGAGTGATGTGATAGAGACAATAACTACATTCACCAGCACACGGGAAACCAGGCAACCGATAGAAATCAGAGAATGTTTTTTACATGCACTTCAATAACCTGGTTACTGTAAAAACCTCCCCTATCCTCTGACATATTTTAAATGTATTAGATGAATGCCTTTGCAGCCTGAGCAGGTTTTCTTTGCAGCATTTGGACAGACAGAGCACTTACATAAAGAATGCATTCTTTGGTGAACAGCTTTTCTTTAACTGTGAGATTCAGAATCTGTCATGAGTGTTTGTCATACACACATGTAATAACCGCATAAAAAAAACATGGTAAAGTGTATACAATCAGGTACCTCTAGCGGGAGGAAAACAAGGTTTATCTTAGTCCCTCAACTTAGTTTCTGGTTAATATGATGTTGAAGAAATCTTATTACTGAAGAAAGCTGACAGTAGCTGGGTTAGTTTAGTGCATTTTACGCAGTGATTGCAGAGAGACAGCGACCAAGACTGGCGGCGGGGGGAGAAACCTGCCACCAAAACAAACTGCCCGATCTAAAAATACACTGATCGATCGTAAAGTTCCCAGCTGAGACAGACAAGAGGAAGAGTGGTTGTTGAAGAGGTGATGAAGCCATCTCACCCCATCACCCATTTAATAACACATCTCTGGCAGGGCATTTCTACCGTGTACTAATCATAGTGTTTTTTAAAGTGGGATCTAGAGACTTCCAGGGGTTCTTCAGGGGCTCCCAGGAAAATTAAATGAGTTAAAATAATTAATTATACTTATACTGTTTCAGTTACATAATTAAAAATGAAAAGTTAAAATAAAAATAATTAACATGAGGATTCCAAAGGCTGTTTTGATGTTCATATACGTGTTTAGCTGCGAGTATCCTTTGTTTATGGCATGTGACTTCATACAGGACTTTTCATGCTCTCACTCTGAAGTTGTGTGTACACACAGGTGCTGTTTACCTGTACAGATCTGCTTCTGGTTGCTGACACTCCACCACAGCCTGCAGAGCCTCCAGCTGGGACACTGACTGACACACTGCTGTCTCCGCCACAGAGTAGTGAGTCTACAAACATACACAACACACAAAATGGAAGCATGGTTTAAAACTGGACAAAGACACTCTTTAAAGGGGAAAAAAGACAAGTCTAAGACAAGGACAAATAGATCTACAGTTAAAACAAAAAGCTTTCTAATTATAAACTGGTTCGGTCAGTTACCTGTGCCATGCAGGGGAGGAGGCTGCAACTCAACTGTTAAGGGAGGGGTGAATGTGAGGATAAGGGAGACAGATGGGTTGACTTTATTTGATTTATTTGAGCTTCTACAGCAAAGTAGTGATAGTGGTGAGATGCACCAAAACCACCAGGCTCCATCAAGACATGATAAGCAGCCTTGAATAGGTGACATTGTTACCTTCACTACTATCAATGGAAACATCCTTGTGTTGACTCCATTCGGGACCACTGTGAGCTTTCTAACCTCCTGACCTTCTTTAACACCCAACATATTCTGACCATGCCCGAAACAGCTAAGCTCTTTTTTCCAAACTTGTCATATCAATTTGGTCCGATAAACCTGATCCAATAATATTATAGCAACAGTATTTTTACTGCAGCATGACTGTACACATTTCTAGGCCAACACTAAAGACCACTATGCTGTATAAATAAACTGTAACAGGCGCAGCAGCAAGTCTGGCAAGACTGGAAGGGGAGAGGAAAGGACTTTCTAAATACAAAATGAAGAGGTGTAAAACACTGAAATTATCTAATCATATCAAAGTCATTTGAAATTTTTTTCCAAGATGTGCATACACACGGTAAATAAACAGTAAAAGCTGGCATTAGTCAGCAATATGCCAACAAAGACAGTGAGGAAGAAAACCTTAAGCAAATAAACATGGATTTATTTAAATAAATGGACTTAACACATTTACAAAACAGACTTTAAAAAAAACATTTTAAGAGGGAGGAAATGCATGCAACACATTCCTCAGGCCTCAAGGAGAAACACAATGTGTTTGAAGGAAAAACATTTAATGCGCCACAGACAACCTTTATTAGTAGTCCGTCTGTTAAAGGTTTTCACACATATACTCCCAAAGCAACACACTCAAACACACACACACCTTAAGGTTGGTCTCTCCATCGAGGCTGGCTGTGGTGATGTGACAGGTGCCTTCTGCACGATCTGACGACAGCAACACCAGGTCAGCTGGGAACGTCTCATCTTTAGCCACCCGAACAATGTCCCCTACCTGGACGGACAGGTAAAAAAACACACACACATATACATAGGTTAATAAAACATTTAGTTTAACTGTTTTCACTTAAATCTTGTTAATTTCATTTGGCAAGGGTGTTGAATTTTATTCTTATTCTGAATTTTTGAACAGGACAAAAAAATTGGAAACAATCTTTAAAAATTGGTCTTCAGGAAGATGATGGACTGCAAAGACAAATTATGCCAACCAGTCCAATACAGTCCAGTAATATGGACACGAAACAAACAGAAGCATTTGCTGAGACTCGAGTTACTGCAACAAATGAATCATTCACAGAACATTCCAGTCGCATTTGTGTCAATGAATGCCCCAGTTTCTTGCAGTCCTAACATATGAAACAGTCCTCTTTACACTAACAACATTATCTTGTATTATCCTTCTATACATACAAGTTTGCCTCTATACTAGAGGTAAAAAACTCCAGCAACACTTGTAGTATATAGAACCACTAACAGTAAAGTTGTTCTATATACTAATAGTGTTGCTGGAGTTTTGACCTCTTCAGACCTTTTTCCCTTCTCCATGGACATTGGAAGTTGTGCCAGAAATCCCTACTCTGCTTATACAGACAAGTTCTACAGAAACACCACGAGCACCAGGAATTTAACAGCCAAGCTTAAGTTGGTTATGGCTGTTGGCTATGAGCTGCGAAAAAGCTATTTTTAGGTACTTTTCAGTGCAGGTTTTCTCCTATAACAAATATAATGCTTCACTGTCCTGTTCTTAAACAAAGAGTAAAGCGTTAAACTGGAATAATTAAAGTTACTTTAGGGTGTAGTTTTTTTTATCTTACCCTGATGTTCTTGGATCTTGTCTGGACCAGACTTCCACTACGAACCACAAACACTGGAGCCCCATTCACCTCGTTGTCCGCCTTGTGTCTCAGCCAATCCTCGTAGCCCTACAACAAAATTAATTAAATTATCGATCACATTCAGCCACTGACAGTTATAGTAAAGCATTCTTTATCAACATTGGTGACGCAATGCTGGCACGACTAGTTGTTGATCTACTGACGTGACTAAGAGCTTTTTTAAGTTATTCCAAACACACCTTTTTATATCAATGCCAAGTTAATTACTGGTCAGGAAACAAAGCATGCAAAATAACTACAGCTTTTTCACATATGCATATATTTGACATTTTGACTGATGAAATTTACAGGAATGGTTCAGTTTAACTAAGATGAAACAAGTTGGATATCACAAGGCCTTGACTACAATTAGGCTCATCTAACTTTAATAATACTGCATGTATGTTAGTTCCGCATTTTCAGCCCAACAAAGAGGAAGCTACTGTGTGCTTCTGCTCTCACCTGTTTTATGGCAGTTACTGTGATCACAAAGAAGAGAGGCAGACCACTGGTGACTGGGGAAGTTGGGGTGTCTATCATTAGCTGGAAAGACAAATACAAAGGCAGGGTTGAGAGACTTCAACAAATTACAGTGGGTGTGCCCCGTTAGAGAGAACAAAAGCAAACTACAAAGACAACAGAGAAGTAGTGGCTGATGTGTCAAACAGGAAACCCATATAACTTCCCTCAAAAGGTTAACAGTCAGTTCAGAACTACTCACACATAGTGTATTGAGGAACCATTTCACCAAAAATGAGAGCCAAGGTTTCCTTCTCTGCAATCTTCTACTTTTAAGTATTTTACTATTTACATTTTTGATTCATTTATTATTATTATTATTTTTTCAGCATTTTTGCCTTTAGTCGAGTTGATTGTGTAGACAGACAGGAAATGAGGGGAGAGAGAGAGAGAGAGGGGTGTGACATGCAACAGGTCCCTGGCTGGATTCAAACTGGGACCTTGCTGTAAAATGGTATTTGGTTACATGGTGCAACTTGTCCACCAGGATGCCCTACACACATTTTTTTCCTTTACTAATAACAGCTTAGAAAAGCACAGAAAGTAGATGCACAGTGAAATGTCATTTTAGTGTTTGTGTCATTACTTCCTGGATTACATTTCAACATAACACCGACAGTGTAGTTATTGACTAGACTGCATCTGCTTCCTGGTAGTGATCTATGTGAATATGAGCCAAGATTTACATTTTTCACATTCATGGGCTCTAAGGTCCACATACATTGTTTAGTTACTATAGACAAATGAAAACCTCTTCTCTTCAAGTACACCCTAAAATCCTAGCAGAGGAGTGAGGGAGCAACGACTGTACGAGGTGTGGTCTAGCGGCTCTCTAAGCAGGTGATGCAATACATTCCTGCCAAAGGTTTCACACTATTCCACTGATCTACAAGTGACGATAATGTGCCAAGAAACACACGGCAAAGCTCAAGCAGGAAAGAGGAAGATTGTTAAAAAGTAAATATGGATGGGAAAATACAGGTTTCATTTTTTTAAATGGCTTTGCCGATAATGTATGAGGAAGGAAATGCACTTAACAAGTCTGTTAGACCTCCAGGCTACATACAGACGGGTGAATGATGCTCAATGTAAAATGAAACTTTGTTTACAAATAAAACACCTCAGGGTAACTTTAAGCAAGACACACCAAAGATGTAGCTGTGGCTTTACACAAATAGTAAAAACACATAGTAACAATGAAGAGACTTATGAAGGGAATTAACAGTTCCTAACAGGTATAATGGAGTCCATCTAAAGCCATTCAAAAAGTAGTGGTCAAATTGGCCATCTAACAAAACATCATGTTCACAATGCCAAGAGGAGAAGAGGTCCCCCTTTCAATGATTTGAGACTAAGCTGACTTCAGCTCCACTGACAAGTTGAGTGGGTGGAAAGACAGCCTTTCTAGACAGAATTAAGTCGAATGCTTTGGCTTCACTACACAGGCCCAAATAAATCAGGAGAAGCCTGAAAATGTGAAAGCCAATTCCTGCTTCAGCACAGGCTGACTGATGCATGGTGAAGGCCTAACACCTTGGGCTGGCTGTAAAGACACACACACAATACTTAATGTGCGGGTGTAATGTTTTAATACACAGACAGACCTGTTTCTCTAGAAGTCGATGAGTCACTCACTCACACACACACACACACACACACACACACACACACACACACACACACACACACACACACACACTTGTATTTAGGGCAGGAAAATTGAGGTCATGCTTGACTCGTCCACTTCTGACTGAAATGAACATGTACCTGGAAAAAAGGAATAGTGTGTGTACGTTTGTGATTGTTATTACCTGTACAAGGAAGATAATGAGAAAATAGAAGTTGGCTATCCTCCTGAACTGCTCGAACAGATTCTTCGGGACAAAATTCCAAACTGTGTACTGAAACAGAAAAAGAAAAAAACAACAAAACATTTCAGACAAAGACTAAAGAAAGGTTATTTAGGCAGGGTATCTGCAGGTTTCAAAAAGCCATATTTAAGAAATCCTCAGAATGCTAGATGGAACTGCATTAAAGTAAAATACATACATATACATACCAGAATATATATATACACACTATATACATACACAAAGATACAAGACAGGTAAAACTACCGACTGGCGGTGTTCAAACTATAAACAGGCACCTTGAGAAAACAAATACCATGAATTACTTGTTTAAGGATATTAAGTTTAACTGTTTAGTATAACAGACACAAAAACCATATCTGGCATATTGTCGTACTAATTCTATCACTGCATGTTGGAAATAAGACGACAAGTAACTAAAGAAATAATTTTTAGGACTTCTCTTAAGAGAATGTATTAAACACATACTTTTCAAAGCTGCCTTTGACAAGGTTTCACATGGTTGGTTGCTCCAAATAAAACAAGGGTATGTAGCACGGCATCAGTAAACTGTAAGTTTCGCTCTTGAGATATAATTCATCACTTCCTGTGCAGCATGGCCTAGAAAGAATAGCTGTTGGAAGTAAAAAGTTAAACTTTTTTATTACTTCCTTTTACTTTAAAATCTTTCTGCATTGCGCTTTAAGGAACTGCTTTTACCTTATTATGGGGAAAGACATCACATTAGCACACAGCTCCACCAAGAATAACTTTCATGTTTTTATTTGAGATGTTTCTGTCTCTTAAAAAGCACGACTTAAAATCAATCTAATTCTGATCCAGGTGACTTAACCTTACTGCCAATCATTTAATCAACTGCCCAATCAATGGCAGTCTTCACTGCTGGTGGCAGGCAGCAGCCTCTTTGGATTATTATCCTTTTGTCGAGTCAGTCCTCCAGCTGACCTACTAATCCTCTCACTGACACAAACGTTTTTTGTCTGAGTTGATCCTGTTATCAACAAATCATGCTTCACCCTTTATCTCTGTCCCATTAGTCAAGCTGGTGCCAGGAATAAGTTTGAGTTTAGAGTTTCTATAAGTGACACTTTACTTTTTCTTCTGCTCAGGCTCAATGCCTCAAGCCACCTAATAAATAAATCATAAATAAATTGTGCTTTCTTGACTTCCCAAGAAGTCCCAACATGGTTCTTTTGTGGTGATGACACAGAATTTGAGAATATGATTACAGCACTTCTGTTAAAATATATAAAGAAAAGATCTGAAGTTTTTTTTATATTAGTTAAAACATTTTTCAAGAACAGAACTTTTAACTCATTTTATATGGAGACAATAGGCAATCGAATTTTATGAAGTACAGTAAAAAATGACATATTTCCTCATTCTGCCTAACATGAAATCAACACAGCATTTGGTACCTTGGAGGAGATGATTCTGTTGTCAGCGAAGCGTTGTGGTATGTAGTGGCCATGCTGGGGGAAACGGTTTGCTACATAAATTGTCCTGGTATCACTCTGATGAGGGGGGTCAAAGCCCTGAGGGACGGGAGGATATATGAGAAGAGAGACGGAGAAGGTTGGGGCAGAAAGGGGGGACAAATGGAAAATGTGGGAAAAGGAGGGGGAAAAGGAGACAATTGGTTACTTGCATTACAACTCTTAGTACATCCCTTATAGTAGACCTTTCACTTATTTGTTCTTTGCACAACTGATATAAACAACTCCAGTTTATTTTAAAGTTATTTTAATAAGTAAAACAAGCAAATTTCACTTTGGGTTTAAGGAAATTTTGAGGGGTGGTTTTCCAAATGTTCAAACGTTTTCTAGGCGAAAACAATTATTGGGAAATTATTAAATTAATCAATAATTAAAATATTTGTTAGTTCAAGCCCTTCACTAGTGTGACTGGTACAGAAGACATTGTTTTAAACAAATTATCAGGATAACTTTCATTACTGAGTAATAGTAATAAAGGACAAATATTTATATTTGTTTATGAACAAAATATAAAAATGTAAAGTTTGGTATTAGAAGAAAATGCAAAAATAACTGCATATATGTCATGAAATATCTGCAGCTGACTGAAATGAAGAGTTGGCAAGTGGTACAGAGGGAATGCTACATTATGATCTTATTTTAAAGCAAGCCATTTTATACTGTTGACATTAAGAAGAAGCATGACAAACCACTGAAAGTCTGCAAAACACCAAAATCCATCTGGGGCTACATTTTGTGCTTTTATTCAACGTGGCTTCAGTTACTGTATAGTTGGGCTTGTAAAGATAGAGGAAACAGAAAAAGAAACAATACCAACCAGTACACAAGTGTTACAGGCATATACTTAAAGTGCAAGAGTGACAATATGGTAAACATCTCTTGCTCTACTACTGTATGTTACTGTACGTTTCCATTCAAACTCAAGTTGTCAAGCAGCCAGTCTGATATGAGGATGTGTAGCTGATTAAAACCAGTTTGACCAGCAAGATATATTTTTATGGTCATTTTAACCAAATAGTAGACAAACTTAAATACATATAGGAAAGCAAGACAAGGCACTGATTTCAAACCAGAACAAAATATAAGCCCTACTCCAAAACATGTAATATGTGTACAATTAAAAAAGATAAACGTATGCTTAAGTACACTAAAGTAGATTACATTACATTTATTAAGCGGACACCTTTATCCATAGAAACATAAAGTAAGTGCATGTAGATAAAATCCAAAATTGCGAGAATTGCATCAACTTCATCAAGTATGCTGAACTGCTTCGTGTTTTTGGGCCAAAGTGCTGTTTGGACAGATTCATTTTCAGTCTGCAACACAAGATATGTTGAGCTTCTGCTGTAGCTCACGATATATGGCACAAATCAACACCTCGTTCATCACAGTTTAGTCACCAGCCTTGTCACAGTCTCTTTACCACAGAAATGAGGTGATGTTTGGGTATAAAAGTAGTTGGTGGAAATGTGGTGAGCGGTGGTTATTTAGCCGGCTATACAAACACACATATGTTCTTTAAATTGAAATGGAAATCAGGTTTGGTTTCATCAGTATCATTAAACCACATTTCTGAATGTCAAAAAAAGTGTAAAGTCAGGATTTCTTACTTAGCTCTAACATCATTTTCTGGGACTGTCCTGTGTGTCACACCCTATCTAACTGCTATACTTAGCGTAGGTCAAAGCGAGTGCTTACAATCATTTGCAAATGTTATACGACGTAGTTATAACACACACGCCCATACGCACACACAGAGGAATGTATCCGGGCCACGTCACTCACTCCCACACAGACTGACCTGACCTCTATTCAGGGACACATGTAAACTATTACTGCCTTTCTGTTTAACTCTCTCAAGCTCTCTATCTGCTTTCTTATGGTTTTTCTAAATAAATGCACACACTAAGATTGAACGACAACGGCACGTTTGTTAGCTTACTGCAGTTTTTACAAATCAATATCACATTCTCTTATGAACATTTTTTTATAAGTATTTATCAAAGTAGCAATAGTAAGAAAGTCTTGTTCTTCCTCTTATTGATATTATAGGCCCAATTTACAAAGTTCACATAAACACTGACCCTTTTATTTTCAGGATGCCTTAAGCACTCTACATCAAACTTTGCACAAACAGTGTCCTTTCTGTCGTCATCTGACATAAAATTAGTGATCCACTTAAAATTAAAACAATATGTCCAGGATTTTACATTTAAACTGATCTTTTCTTTTCGACTTGGCTCACAGCTTTCAAAAGATGGCCCATATCAGATTTCTTTGCCCTTATAGTTAGACAACACACTTCTTCCTTACCAAAAACTGCAGCCTACATTACCCACAATGCAACTGGGCTGAAGACAGTTCAGCCGGAGATTCGGGTGTGTTACCCTGGCAGCAGCTAACGAAGCCTCAAACAGGGATGAGGAGCAACAACAGAGGTCCTGATAAGCTCGCTTCTTTCTAGCTCCACACCCCCAAAATGTTTTCATTTCAAACTTGAAGTCTTCCACCCAAACTGACACTGACCTTAAATGACACCACTTGAGGCAATTTATCAGATTTATGCAGCTCTCTCTGGAGCCACGAAAGGCTCTTTATACAACGCACAGACACTCAGAGAAGTTGGATTTAAAACCACATACATATATACTTTAACCACACTAGTCTAACCAGTGTACTGATCTAGACAGTCATGGCAAACGGCATCACTGTGAATACCTGACCAGGGAAATGCAGCTAAGGAAGTTCTCACAAATTTGTAGTTAATGAATAAGCCCTAGTTAAAACTTCTCAGTGTTGGGTTGAATAGCAATCTTAAATTTTGTGAAATGTGTGACTAGAAATTTAATCAGAAGTCACAGAGTACGGTCAACTGAGCATGTACCGTGAACCAAAAACTCTTTAAAGCAACATCCTGCACCACAATCATACAGTTGCACAAACAGTACAGAATTCATAGTTTAGAGTTGCCCTCTAAAACCACAGTCTACTGCTGTAGGAAATGGAAACCTGACCCAAAACTACCTGTTTGTTAACATCCGTGAGGCATTCACATTGAAACAGACATTAAGAAATACAGCATTTTAAACCAACCTATATGAACGAGAAATTGCAGACACCGACAGGGCAGGAAGCGAGTTTTGTAAGCCAAAAATCTCCACATTTAACACAGTAATTGTTGAGTCACTGGCACTGATCAACAAGCTATTATAACCCTGCAGATGGATTACGGTAACTTTGTACTAAAGGACGATAAACATCTTACTAAATGCACCCTTACGTGATTACTGTTAGGAACCTTAATGGTGGCTGCTGAAGGAGAACGTTTATCTTTCCCTTTCTCCACCCAGTTTTTCAGACGATCGGAGGAGTCAAGAGATTCTAGCTCAACACCACATCAATCAGCTATCAGTTGAGTTGCTTAATCATTAACATCCTTGCACACAGTAGCTCAAATTATCTTAACTGCTGGTTGTACACAACTGCCCTGTATAACTGTAAAAAAAAAAAGGCCTTCTGAAATTAATGGAAGCATCTCACCCAGTGGTCCTGAAGGAACCCCAGTGCAGCTTTAATATAGTAATTATTGTCCACGCTTTAGTGTATGGCTAATGACACTTCACACTGAAGAGATCTAACTGTTTATGATTAATGTTGTTGAACAAGCAATTCAACTACTAATAAATGATTGCAATAGTGCAGAAGACTGATTACATCCAGGGTCATTCAGAGTTTATAGAGCTACAGAACAGAGCAGAGCTGCCTGATATGTCAAAATGTTCCTATTGGCTTGTGTCAACTTTGTCTACTGTCTCTATCACCTCTAGTAAATATATATGGGCAGTTAATTTGATCCAACAAGCTACTGCAACTTGACAAATCTACACAAAATTACATTATTCTTCACCTTAGGGCTGTGTGATATGACGATATATATCGTGTGACGATAGAAAAACATCAATGGTCATATTATGCTCAATTATTTATTATGTTGTGTCACAAAATCACTCTTTTATATAACACTATCTTATATTTTTTATTGACGCTTTGCCTTTAGCTTTTTATACATTAATATTTTGTTATATGTTTAATTGAACATTTGCACAAACGTTCAAATTAAAAAGGAGAAAATAGTCAAATATGACTAACCTTTTATATATCTAGTATATAATTTAATATTTATTAAAAAGTAGGCGTTTCCATTTGGTAATTTTATATGAACTATTTATTCATTGAATTTACAAAAAATGTGCACGCCTATATCATGATATGTACTGTTATCTGGATATGAAATGACTGTTACCGGAATATTAGATTTTGGTCATATCGCACAGCCCTACTTCACATGATTTGGATCACAAGTACTAAATCATGATGATAGCAAGGTATATGTCATGCAGCGTCTTCTTATTCAATCAAGCATGGCCTGTTGTGAACACACACACACACACACACACACACACACACACACACACACACACACACACACACACACACACACCTCACCACCCAGAAACGCTCAGAACGATCAACTAAAACCAATCAATCACAACAGTAACAAGTGATTTCTACCCCAAACAATAAATAATCAAACAAATGTACAGAGATCTCACACCAGGATTATCTTGCCTGAGCTTTATGCTGTTCTTCGAGCAGCATGTATTAAATGGCAATAATGGTCCACAATATCTCAGTTATGTCAAGCAAATGTCCCACGTGTATATAATGCCAATAACAAGACAAGTAAATGTTACAAATAAAGAGTGCCATGCTGCATTTATCTTTAAGGGATAAACTACCTGCTTTGCAAATTATGCTTTAGATGTTTGAGCAGGAAAACATTTAAATCACCCAAAAATGCACAAAGACACAGGCAATTGATTGAGCCTATGGCGGATGCCCAAGGCATACATCCTTTCATTTAACTCTACACAAGACACATAAATACATCACTCATACACATGCAGCCAAAACAGTACCTCCACTTGATCTAGATCTCTTACTAAATAATACACTTCAGCTGCATTTCAACCAAGAAGTCCCAATATTTAAAATGTTTTTTGGTCATTAAAGTCTCAACAGTCAATACAATACAGGCTGTGACCTTTGTATTGGCTTGTGTAGGTGACAGGATGTAGGTTTTGACTTTTTTTTAAAACATCCAGATGTTTTTGAAAAGCTTCACATATCCGAGGAGCAGCAATAATGATGAGCCAAAGACCTAACTGATGTGAAAAGCACCAGATTTAATTACTTAAAACTGCCTCTAGTTGAAAAAAACTGATTGAGTAGAAATGTCTGAAAATTGAATAGAGCTGATGTCACACTTGGCTGACGGATAGGTATGACTGGCACATAATAGGGGCACTTAACCGATACACCAAAGAGGTGAATCCAAGAAGAAGCCATTTTCCATTTTTTATTTCCCTCTCTCTCTCTCACACACACACACACACACACACACGAGAAGATGGATATAACAAGTAGCAGATGAGGTAAAGAAGGATCTCAAAGCTTTCGGACCATAAGACCGAATGATGATGTTGAATATCAGCAAGAAGTCCCACAATTTTAATGTAAGATAACCTATATCACACTTGGAGTGCCCATATTGGCCATAACCTAAAAAAAAAAAAATAACATTAAATTTTTTTTTCCATTACAGCAATGAAAATAAAAAATAATAATACTGACAGTATAGCAACATTTGCAATGTGGCTTTCTTGTAAACACACAGCGCAGCTAAAAAACAGAATTTTTATTTTGTCCCCTGCCTCTCGTGCCTCCATCAATTTGTAGGCCGACAGGTAATTACTCCCTGCATAAAGCATACATGTCCCACAGTGCCTTGAGGGAATCATTGCCCTGAACAATGGCTGGGGGCGACAGACTAATGCATCACAACCAAGGCAACGCACTGAGTCGTATTATAGACTAAGAAGCATTTAATCAAATGGGATGAGCTAATCAGAGATGGAAGAGAGAAGGAGAGAGTGAGTCACATAAAGAGCAAGCGGTAAAGACATAAAAACTGCAACACAAAGAGGAAGACAGAGACAGCAACAGACTGCAGTCAGATGCAGTTGATGCTGCTTTTGATAGTGTTACTAATGACAAATGCAATACTAACATGTCTACAGGCATGCCAAACACATATCTAACAACATGTGACATGGAAATAACAGCCTGATACAGAGCTACAGATGATAAGGAAGTTGTAACAAGTGTATCAAGGGTGGCATGGGCTAGTTAATAATCAAATGTTTTACTGCTGTATTACAGTGGATTATTAGGGCTGCTACAGCAATGGCCAAGAGCGATTCTGAATGAGACTGTAAAAATAGGACATCCTGTTAGATCAACAAGCTAAGATCCAACGTATATGTATGCCAAATAACATTTATCCACATAATTATCTCTAATTCCCACTTCTTATATCACACAACTATAGGTTTCTTTTCATTTCACTCTGGTCCTAAACACAGCTTGCGGAGACTGAAACTTGATTGAGATACAGATAAAGTACAAAGTGAGAATTTAATAGCCTCTAGTTTTGTTTTTCAAAATTACACCATGCTTATCTTTGCTTGGTAATGCAATTGCAAGCTATGGGTATTTTGAAAACTCTTCTGTCTTAGTGCATTGAAGTATTATCCAACATCCTCTATCAGCCATACAAAGCCTTGCTGCAGAAAAGCTTTACATTTGTGAAGTATGCCTTTGGGAAATCAAACTCAAAACACAAGTAATAATATTACAGTGTATCCCTATAGCTATGAAAAGAAAAATGTGACTGTGTAAGTTTCTTGCATTCAAAAAAAACCCTGCTGTTCATCTCAGATGTCTGAGCATTTGAGTTGACTTGTATATCATGTAGGCATACCAAGTGCTGCCCGGGAGGTACCAAATCAATATATAACCTTGATATGCTTTGGAAAATGGTCAACAATAATATATACACTGCAATGTGCGATTCCCCATAGGAAACAATGGAGTTCACTAAAGATTTCCATGTCATACTTGCAAAAAAAGATGTTAAAGGGTTTTCCCAGTTGTGACCGTAGCTTTCACTGTAATTATAGTAAGTGTTTTATGATGTAAATACAGCATTACAGGCATGATGTCACCACTGTTGATGGAAGAAGACTGACGTTAAAAGCCTGTCACATTTCCAATTAGGACTCTCCAAGCTTCTCCTCCTCCTCCTCCTCCTCCTCCTCTCTCCCTCTTAATGTGGACCAGTGTCACCAGCAAGTAAGTGATAAGCAATATGTGAGGGAATACACATCACTGCATTAACTTCCAGCTGATATCAAGGTCAGACAAATGCCCCCAACAAACTTTTCTATTAGGCCAGTTGTATTAAGATGCAGTTTAATCGCACTTTTAATTAACTAGGCAGGTCAATTATATGGGATGGGTCAAATTAACTGAGCTATCTCAAATTAGGCGGAGGCTACCATTTGTAAGGAGTCCAACTCTCTGTGGCGCTCTTTAAAAAAAAAACAGTAAAGCCCGAAATGAACCTCTAAAAGCAGAAAGAAAACTTATTTTATACAGACTGACAAACTTGCAGCTACTCAGTGACGAGGACATGGGAGCTCAGAAACACCTTAACATTGATTAAACTCACTGGCTGCGGTGCCATCAACAGTTTGACTAATGTGTGACTAATCTCATCAAATGCATCCATTCATCCATCCATTCATTCATTCATTCATTCACACACACACTACTAATATCCACCAGTCTCATTTACTGAACACTGTGTGTCAACATGCAACATCTTACACACTGAAATCTACTTTGACAAACAGAAATTACCACTAAAGTCTAATATTTTAACCGATGTGCCACTGCAGCATGACTGAAACACAAATCCTTCATTCCTCCAGCATTCATTTATCTCTCTCTGTACTAACAACATTAGTTAAAATCTGCCTGACATGGATCATTGTTTTGCAGCTTCTGCCTGTCAATGAACACACGGCCATGTTTGTAGGCAAACAACAGGTGATTACAGCAAATACACGGCGCCGTCTGAAATATGTGTCACCATTCAAACGACATTTACTGTTAAATTATCACGAAGAAATGAATTAAAACATCCCTGATCGACCCAAAGGCCTCGATAAAGTTAAAACAGGAGGCGCTACCCGAGGTTTCTGTGCTCCAGAGTTCAGACTAATGTCTTCACAGCTGTTACACTTAAGTTTTTTGCCTCTTTGGACGCGAATAAATAAGTCAGTGTGATAAATAAACAACGAGAGCTGCTGGAAGCTGCAAATATTAAGAGTCACAGTTAAAAAGTGAAGTTTAACTTTTAAAGTTTTACGTTGTTAGCCAGCCAGCTAGCCGGTTAACTTTGCATTTTTACATTTCAGGTTAATTTTAAAACGTCGACAAACTTCAGATCAGCTGCAGACCTGAACTGAATCCCGGTGTGTTCGTTGTTTCCGTCCAAAACTCTTTAATTTATTTAAATATATTTAGTTTCCGGTTAACGGCGGCTAGCTGGTGGCTAACGCGACGCCTGGCTGCGAGAAAACCGCAGATTTTCTGCGTGTTTTCGGTCAAATTAAACCAAATAAAAGTTAAAACAGCTTCTCCTCGGGCTTCGTGTTTGTGTGGCTTGAAAAGGAAGGACGGCGGGCGGGTTTACCAGCTGCTGTCGGATCCACCGTAGCATCCTGGCGAAATACGTCCAGACGAGCTTTTAGCGACTAAGCGGCTCCGACGAACACCGACCCGAAGCCCGAACTCGTCCCCCGGCAGGCGGCTCTCCTCGGGCGCATCACCCGACGCTTCTCACGCGGTGTATCGGTGCGAAAAAAAACGAAATCCGGTGCTCCGGTGCTCCGGTGCTTCCCATTCCGCGGCGGCAGATAATGTCGGACGGCCCGGTCACAGAGTCCCAGCGAGCTGCGCTACATCTCTGCCCGGTTTCCCCCGCCAGCTCTGTGCAGACCCGGGCTGCTCTCCAGCGGCCTCCCGACGCCCCCTACCTGTCTGACTCCACACACGGATGGATGGATGGATAAATACAAACATGCATGCATAGATACATGCATACATACATGCACAGATACATGCATGCATACATACATGCATAGATAAATAATTGCATAGATACATACATGCATGCATACATAGATAGATAGATAGTGTCTTGATGGAGTGAGGGTTACATTTATTATTTGAATACATTATTTGTGTTTGTATTAAAGAGGTGGAGGATGTTGAAGATTTTGAACTGAGCTGAAGTGACATAAGAATAGACTGTGCACACAACAGGAGTCATGTATGGATGTAATGATTTAAATACATAAGACCAAGGCTGGATTGGCAAATGCTCCAGGAGCCTCCACTAGGCAATAAATAAAAATGTGTAATGGCTGAATTCCCTTTAGCTGCTTTAGTTTCAGGGTCCTTGTATCATTAATGTTATTGCTTTTCCTTCTATGACAAGTCAACTTATCTACAGTGAGAAAGGCAAATCTTAAGGACCTGCCAAATGTAGTTTGTGTAAGAACTTCATTATTCAGCTGATATTGATACTACTCCTAATAATATTCCTAATGGAGACCCAGAAGCATCTGGCCATTGCTGCAATAAGAAGACCATTAAAACCTACAATGAGTAAGATATTTCAAGATGAATAGGCATGAGTACAAGCTTGTCTTCTTCATATTGTGCTGAACGGCCCTGAACATACATATGAAGCTTTAGATGTACTGTATATATTGCAGTGAGTGTTCACTGCACTGCAAACTGCTCATACTGTATTCACCGAAGACTGATAATGCAGGGCTCTGAGTCATATCTAAATTGCTCACTTGGCACTTTTTAAACCTTGTAAATACTCTTTGCCAACAGAGTGGAGACTTAAAGTGGATTTGCTTACTCCAACTGTGTTTTAGATATTTTAAGCCAGAGATAATGTGTTTCTCTTCTCCTGGAGCAAGTCCTAACCGAACATGAGCTGAAGAACTAGTCCCGTTCACATTCCTTCATGGCCCCTTGCTCATTCAAGTCTGCTCATTTTCTTTGATTGATTGTGTGGTTCATTTTTAGAATGAAAAACTATAAACATAAACTAGAACTAGAAAAAAACGGTACGCTCACAAAGAAAATCGTTTAGGTGGACAAAGCATGTGTTTGCCTTTTACCCCTTTCTTCTAAATCTCTCGGCGATGCTATCCAGTCCTCGCGTCTTTCCAGAATGTCTCTTGTAAGTCATGTCACAGAAAGTGAGGTCATCCTAGTTTTAGTGGCTCTCCCAGTAATGAATACATTAATGTTCCTTCCCTCCTCTGAGACTTGGCTGCAGTACATCCCATTCAGTCAGTAACGTATAGACAATAAATGATACCGCACGGGGAGGATGAAAAATGTTCAGACTAATCTAACTAAGTATCTGAAAGGTTTGACTGTCATGTGTGCTGTTTAAATTGATTCAATATGCCATATATGAATGAAAACACTGAAGGGATCTTCTCATCAGCTATGTTTGGAGCAGAATAGCTGCAGCTTCCCAGCAGTAAAGTCTCTCTTGCCTCCTGAATCAAAAAGTGAAACATACAAATACATTTGCATGTTTTTGCATTGCTCCAAATTCCCTCACGTTTGTTCCTTAAGTTTATTACCCATTCCTACTGGCCTCTTCGTCATGAAAGGCTTTTTAAAAACCAGGGAAAAACAGTAAAGCTAAGCCAAACGCCACCAACATGCATTTATCTCCAGGATTAAGAGAGCTTTAGGCCACTCTGTGAGTCAGCAGAGTAAGACACTGGCTGCGCCACAGTGTTTGCAACATCTTGGTTCCAAGTCCCTCTCATCTGTTACATACAATAGCAAGTGTCTTGTGCCTTTTTTGTGCTTTTCTACTGTATTTCCAGCAAAAGCAGAAATGTCACAAACTCATCTTAAAAAGACAGCTTTACTCTGCAAATCCGTTGGGTAATCCGCTATCTGTCTGTGTTTGTATGTGGGCCTGGAGCCCAGCGGTCCTACCCATGTGACTGATGTCAGGGTAATCTCTAGGTTACATTGATTTACATAACGCCACTGCAACAGCAACATCTGGGAGCTCCCACCTGACAGCTGGATTGGATACATTATGTTAGTCTTTAATGTGAGAGGTTGGCAGGGAAGTGCATGTTTTTGGTGTTAAAATGAAAACCTCACAACTCTAAATGTCAACTTTTTCAGGGACTGAGGAAAATCCTTCTCTGATAGCCCAGAAAACTCAGAATTAATCTCCCAGAATTACAAGGCAACTTAAAGAAGGGATGTTTTGTTTGAACCAGACCAAGCTTCTGTACATACTTGTTCTGTCAAAATAAAACATCAACTTAATCCCTCTGTTTGGAGTTTAATGTAAAATATCCCTTGTTTGTAGTCTCCCAATTGTTTCTGAAATCATGTAACACTCAACTGTATTAGCTTAAGTGATTTAATATACTTTAGGCTTCATGAAGTATAAGTACGATCATGTACTGTCGTCACACACAGTTACTGGGAGTTTAAATGCTGTATGATTAATGCACATCTTTGTGCCTCAGACAGGAGACTGCTGGCCAGTGATACACAATGCCCTTGAAGTCATGGAAATGGATGGCAAAGTACCAGATAATGTCTGGCTGCCTTCCCAGCTCTGTATTGAATTTAACTTCTGTTATACTTCTATCTTACAAGTGCTTGTCATATTAAATACTGTAGGCAAACAGGTTGAAATCATGCACCATGTACTGCACAGATAAGGGTGGAAATCCTGCATGTGTGGGCTATGGGCTACACATATTTGTATGTGTCATGTAAAATATAAAATTTAAATAAATAAATTAATTGGTATAATCAATCTGACTATATGTCGTGGTATAGCCTACTTATGCTTTTAAAACATGCAACAGTATTTCCACTCAAAAAAAATTGTGTGTACATTGGTGGAAAAATTACTCAGATCCACCACAGTGTAGAAATAATCAATTAAAAGTAAAAGTAAGTGAAAGCAAGTTGTAAGCATCAAAAGTAGCATGACTAAATATGGAGGATACAAAGCCTCTGTCAGTATTGATTTACATGCAAGCAGCACTTTAATAAATCATTATTTTCCTCTTAAATAGAGTGTAGTTGAGGTATAAAGTAGCATAAAATTAAAATTCTCAAGTAAAGTACAAGAGTAAATCTAATTAGTTCCACCACTGCTTGTGGATATGATAGAACAGGCAAAGGCATTCATTGTTAATTTAAATCATTTATAGCAATCAAATAATTTCTGAAATGCATGTCATTTAACTGTAATTCATCCTTTAAAAACAGGAAACCAACAAGTAATGTTACATCTATTACCAAAAGTCCAGACAATATCTAGGTTCATACTGATGTATGGCAGAGCACTAAATTGGACTTATTTTTTTAATGAATAAAACTGTTGCAGACCTCTAAAAGGCAAAATCCCTGCATCCTTACAATTTAGCATCCAAACTTCCAAACCTGCATATACTGTATGAGCTTTGATGCAAGAACAGCAATGACTGATGACTGACAAGATGTTACTATTGATGAATTATTGAACATAGGTAATAATAAAATCCACAAAAATAAAGCCTCACATGGATTTATGTATGAGGCAAGTGTTGCTTCTTGACACACCCAAACAATCCCCACCAGTTTGCTACATATGTGGTAGATTTTGGCATGTAGTAGGGGAAAATATAAACTATTCTGAAGGGACAATCTACATTATAATTATCTCTTCTCTTTTCTCCTCTTCTCTTCTCTTCTCTTCTCTCCTCTCCTGGTCAGTGTGTACGTCTCAGTGTCAGACTGAGTTAATCCATCAGGCCTGTTTAACCATGCTGTGGCTGATCCTTTTGGTAAATACACCAGCGCTAAGTGGCTTTCAATCATTACCACCAAGTATCTCTAATGGTACTAATAGGCTTAGGACAAGTTCTCCCTCTCTGCCTAGACCCCTATTTCTATGTAACGGTTGCTTGCTTTGGCTACCACTCAGTATGTGTGTATATGAGTGCCTGTCTTGTTGCATTAGCATGAATATCTGTCTCTCTGTGAGGACCGGGACTCCAGGGAGCCTGGCTGAAATGGTCGTCCTGCCTCTTAGGGAAATAGAAAAAAAATGGATTGGCTTTTAAAGTAGATGGCGGAATCAATACCAATTAATCATTAGCCTAGAATAAATAAATAAATAAAACACTGCTTTCAAATCATGACAAGCATTTCAGGCATACATAAAGAAAGTGTTTTTGTGTAGTTGTCTAGAGGTTGAACATTGGACTTCAAGAAAAACAAACAATGGTTATTAACTGCATTCAAATAAAAGTTAATTCTTGACATTGTATTAATAACAATAATTATAAATTCACTGTCTTACATTTCAATAATTTAGAAGAAAGAAAGAAAATGCTGTGTTGCAGATCTGATATGTGGTGTGAGTCTCCCTCTTAAGGACAAACTGAGGTGTTACAACTACAACAGACAATTCACAGCAATGCAGTTAGTAAAATGAAACACGAGACATTACAACACTGCATTTGGCAGTGTGCCTGTATGTCTGTCTGTCTGTGTGTGTGTGTGTGTGTGTGTGTGTGTGTGTGACTCCAGCTTCTAGTTGACAACATACATTTCCTGAAGGCAGTTGGTCACAACTTGGTGAATCACTGCAGCTCTACACGTTTGTGTGTATGTGTTCTGTTCACTGTCTAGGTATGTGTGTGTATGCGAACGTGTGTGTGTGTGTGTGTGTGTGTGTGTTTCTGTGTGTGTGTGTGTGTTAGTGTGTGTGTGTGTGTCCAGGTGGGTGGTATTGGGTTTCCTAAGGAGCTACTAATTCTTCACCTAACACCCTGACCTCCTTAGTCTGTGACCCAGAAAGACAGAAGGAAGGCAGCTCTTCATCCACTTCACTGGACCTGGTCATGGATGACAAATTATGTGCATGTGTGTGTGTCTGTGTGTGTTTGCGTGCGTGTGTGTCAAATGGATCACCGCTGAATGAACCTGAATCTTTATAAATAATCCACATACAGTGCAGAGGGTTTTTCCTTTCACTGAGACAAGGCAGAAGAAGAGCCAGAGGACAGGCAGTGCAGTGTTTTTTCTCTCCAACCAAAATGCAGCAAGAAAAACAAGTATTTCCTTAAGTCTTTTGGCCCATGAGAACGTAAAGGGGGCAAAAAAGCGAAGAGATTCAATTATTTGCATCACAAAGGATGAAATCTTAATAACTAGGGATGTAAAATGCACTTTTTTTGTTCTAAGCTTCTGTGTTAAGATTACTGTAACACCAGTTTTTTTCCTCAGCTCTTATTTTCAGGTTTACTCCATTACACACACACATTTCTCAGTGACGCAATATGTTGTTCACCTAACAGATAAGGAATCTCAGAGATGACTCGTGGTTTTTGGTGATACAGTCTCCAGATACTATGCCATGTGGCAGCTGCTGCAGTACAGCCACCCACAGAGCACCTACACTGCTGTCTTGTCACAAGGTTGCTTCTTGAGTAAGATGTGCAGGTATGTGTGTGGGGGGTGTCTGTGCTTTTCTGCTTGTCCGATCTGCTTCATTTCTACCAGGACAAGCAGCTGCTTGAAAATGCAAACCCTCGCCCCTCCATCATTCTGACAAACACAAACACAGATTTTGTGAGAAGTTTGGTTTAAGGGGGGTTATAGATGAAATCTGGTCTATGACAGAATTAGTTCACTCCTTTATCTCACAGATAGAAGAGTTATAAATGCACAATCTTCAGAAATATAAGTAATTAATATGTGTATATGGGACTCTTGCGAAACTTCATAGCTTTGCACATTGTGCTTAGAAAAACAAATTAAAACTCACTATTAAGAGTCTTCTGACTGCAGGTATAAACACTTTAAATCTGGGGGAAGGGGGGTTCAGAAAAACCTTTAAACCTTTAAACTTTCCAGTAAAAAAACAAAAGGGCACTTCTGCAGCTGGGCCTCTTCTGTGTGAGTAACATTTGCTCCACTCATTGCCGTATAATGTGAAACCAAGAGAGAACTGTACTCTGCCCTCTGGTGTTTTGGTCACTCAACTCTCAACTCATCATCTCGTTTTGTGCCAGGAAAGCCAAAGTCAGTCTTCTTTCTTTCTTAAGACTAAAAAGGACTCACAAGCAGAGCACAGTGATGGCTTGAGACTCTGTATACATAGAGGTGTCTGTAATTAACTATGATTAACCCTCTGAAGTCGACCACACATTCATTCTCTTCTTGATGAGGTGTGTGTGTGTGTGTGTTTTGTATGAAGTTACTGTGGAAACCCTACAGCTCACAACATGCGTCTGCCTGTGTGAATGCATGTGCGTGTGTGTTTGATGTTTCCATGGTGAAGTTGGCCCTTGCTGACCTTGGCCTTTCCGGGCCCCTATCGGCTCTCTCTCTACTTCTTTTGGCTCCCCAGCTTGTGGCTGACTGAGCCTCTATATGAGTTCAGACATGCTCAGTGGCATTTGATTTGTTTTAGCAGACAGCTAGATTAACGTTAAGTTGTACCTACGTAGCCAGTGGTGGGAGAAGTACTCTGATCCTTCACTAAAGGTAAATAATAAAGGGAAAAACTTCATTACAGGTAAAAGTCTTGCATTCATAATTTTACTTCATTTTGATTACAGAGCAAAATGTGCTTGGTTATCAAAACTTAAAGTGCACAATGTGCAGAAAAGCCCCTTTCAGAATGTTTATTATTACATCTGTTATATTATTGAATTATTTATGAGGCATTAAAGTGAAAGCAGCGTTTTAATGTAGCATCTGGTCGAGGTGGAGCTGATATGACCTAATTTACATACTGTTAGTTGATTTAATCTGTAACAATGCATCAGTTTTTATGATGCAATTTCTTAATCTGCAAAATAAGAAGTGACTGTAGCTGTCATAGAAGTGTAGAGAAGTAAAATGCATACGAGTACTTGAGTATAAGTATGTAGTAACTTTTCGGTACCATATAATGATGCAAAGCTGTAAAGCCCATACAGAGTGTAAATAGTGCGTAGTAGTATCGTAGAGACAGACAGAAAGCCTTTTTTTCTTTAGAACTGTGACAATCTTCCAACGTTTCCCAGAGTGAGGAGAGCTGTAGACGTAGTCTCTGACTGTTTGCAGAAACACTTGAACAGTTTTGGAACACTTGGTCCTTGTTACCAAAGTCAACTGAGAGTAAAACCTGTGTGTGCACGGTGCAATGGCCAGCCAGGTCACAGGTGTGCATGTGCAACTGTACGTATGTGTGAATGTTATCAGGAAAACCTCTGGTTGAACTCTCGACGGATTGCGCAGATCCAAACTAAGTGTGTACAAGTGCGTGTATGTGTAAAGGACTAATGTTGGACTGTGTAAAGCCAACATCAGAGTCATCACTCATACCTGTTGAGTAAGATTTGGCCGATTTCTGTGCCACACTGCTCATAGTTTGACTTTTATGATTGAATAATGATAAAAAAAATAAACAAATGACTTGTTTTTCATGGCGTCGAATAAATTCCCTGTTACAGTATTAGAGACTCGCAACCTTACAGGCCTTTGCAGCCTCCATGCCTGAGGCGGTAAACCTGTCTGTCCATCAGCGATTATAAGCCTTCTAATAGTTCGCTCTGTTTAAGTGACAGGCCTTTCATCTGTCTCTCTGCCCTCTCCAGCTACATGACTTTAATGGCCCTGACATCATGTAAGCCGCAGCAGCTGGCAGTTTGAGTGCATGAGTGTGTGTAGATGTGTGTGTAGATGGACGGGGAGTTGTTGGTACCTGCATGATGGTGTGGCTCTAATCCATGTTTGTTCTGCTCCAGCACCAGGAGAGAATGTCCTACACACACACACACACATACGGCACACCTGCAGCCTCACACACACACACACACACACACGCACATACACACACACTCACACGCACACACACACTGAACTCGAAAGGGTTGCTCCTCTGCATTCATGGTGCATAAAAAAGTTGTTAATACATCCTGTTTGTGCAGAAGTAGATATTTTATCATCAGAAGTAGTGATTGTGATCTTCAGTTCAGTGCTTGAATGTGGAGTCAGTGCCAACATACTGTGTTTTGTAATGCAGCATTACTATACAACATACTATACAAAATAGTTTATATATTTTCTGCATGTATACTTTCTTATATACGTAGTATATTTTGTATCAAAAGTTGTACTTAAGATGTACCTGAAGATATTGAAAGTTTTATGTATTTCCAGATTCTCTCAGCTACCAAATGACAAATATGCAATACATATAATTAATTAAATTTAACTTGTTGAAAGGATGTGGATAAAATATAAAACTCCAAAAAAGCCCAAAATCCTGTGTTTTCTTCCTGTACTTTGGCCTAACCTACAGCCACTCAGTGGTGTTAAAGTCTGACTCCAGTGTCTGAGAATTGAGACATACATACCAGTCAGTCAGTAGGCTAATCTAAGAGAGAGGCAGACAAGAGGGGGGGAGACCACCAACATAGTTACCGAGTCTATCTAAAACTGTGTGTTTGAGAGACAGAGAGCGGTTATCGCTCCACAGCTTTGATATGAGACTGAGTTTGAGCTGAAGTGGAAAGATTTGCACAGTTCGTTTCACAACTCCTCTTATCTGCGCTGACTGAAGTAATGCCTGATACTAGCATTACTACTGCTACTGTGTGTGTGTGTCTGCAAGCATGCAAAAAAATCAGTGTGTGCATCCATGAAATCTATGGAGAGAATATATGTGATTGAAGGAGCACAAAAAGAGGTGTGTTGGGGTCAAATGTGTTTCACAGTGATATCTGGACAGATTACCACCACACAAGTAACCTGACAATATTTGGAAGGCAGGGTCAAACTGAATGACACTTGCAGGTCAAATCCAATTGTGGAGTTGCATGTAAGGGATGTTTTGAGTTCGCTGAATAGTCTGGTAATTGGTAAACTTCTGGGAGATTGCAGCCTTTTTGAAATTCAACCTTAGCCTAATTATAAAGTTATTAAGTGGAAACTTATTTATATGTCATTAATTTAAAACAAAAATGTTCTTATGTAGAGATTAGCTTCTGAGGAGTAAAAGACTAAGTAAAAGTAACTTTCTGTTTGCATAGTAAATTGCTTTTGATTGGACGGCGCAACAGATGAACTCCTGGCACCTGATTTACACATTCCTAAAGTTTAGCTGAATTGTTTCTTAACTTTTAACAATGAACATTGTTTAGTAAATCACTAGTTTTCTAGTAGTAACTCAGCAAAAACGTTATTAACAAATGTAAAGTTTAATTTATGAATAATTGGTGCAATCCATTTCAGATTATTTGAATGGAAAGAGAGGTAAAAGGAGAGTTGGAGTTGTTGGTTGGCTGCTCTCTTCTCTCAGCTACATGCGGAGTCAGGTGTGTGTTTGGAGGCAGGCGGACCAGCATGTTTATCTGAAGCCTCTATCAGGCGCAGACCAAACATTTACCTGACCTGCTTCTCCCCCCCTCTCTTTTTCTCTCTGTCCCTCTTTCTACCCCCATATCTTTTCTTCTGAAGAGGCAGCATGCCGCTTAACACCCACAACTATCAAAGACAAAGCAGGAAAGCGAGGGGGAGTGTGTGAGGCCTTCTTCAGAGAAGCTCAAGTCTTTCATTGGTCTCAGTTCTTTATGTAAATAAAGTGTTATCTTCAAGCTGTTTGCAGTGATTGCTTGACTATGTGTGTCCAGTTGACAGGATTTAAAATGATAATAGATTAATGATCACATACACATATAGCTGATAAGAGATATTAGCTGATTAAGTCATATTTCAGGCCTTATTCTGAACATCAAATTTTATTAGAGCACATCACTGTGTCGCCACCTTAAAATAGCTGTCATTTATCTCCTGTGGGTACATTTATGTGAAATGGTAGTCATAAGTTTCCTACTGCTGTAAAAGGCATCACATTCTTGTATATAATCTACTCTGTATTTTTACATTTTTATTTAGTTTAAATCTAAATTCTGTTTATTTTTCATAAGGGGCTCAACTAGGGATGCCATTTTTATTTTTGTGGTACTTATAATGGCTTATCATTTACCTTTAGCTAAAAAAATCTCTATATATAATGTTTATAGTTTCACAAGTACAGATGGACTTTTATGATGGTGGAAGTTCAGTTTTTCTCCATGTCACATTTAAGGAAAAAAAAAATCTTGTCTAACTAACACCACTGACATAATTGAATTTAACATTTTAATGTAACTTGTAAATACATTTCATTGCCAGAACATCAGTATATTATTGTGTAACAATAATTATCGCATCATATATTGTATCATGATAAGTAACACATTTCTAATTCATGTCGTAATAAAAATGGTGATTGTGATGCTATAACTGAATAAGAACATTATTCCAATATTTTCAATACTTTGTTGTTATGAAGTGTCCTTTCAAATCACACTGAGTCTTAACATAAACTGTCAATTATATTAAGACACAGTGTGATTTGTTGTATTTCTTATTGTTTCATTAGGAGTTGTGCCATGATCCAACAGCTATGACATATGACTATATAGTTGTTAAAATGGCAGTATACTTTACAGTATGCTAACATAACTACTGAACAGGGCGACTTAACTGAAGCATTACATTTGGCTTAGATTACTGCTATAAACTCAGGCTGCGCTACAGTTTCATAAAAACTCATGCAAATGCCTCCAATATTCAGGTGATTGGTCTCTGCAATCAATGACTTCACTTCAATAGAGTCATATTAGTTGGACCTTTTACCATTTTGGGGCTCCACAAGTTCTCCGTTCAACCACTAGATGGAGATACATCCTCAGCAATAAGCACTGAGCAGGGCAGCGTCATGACAAGAACTGCACTGGTATTTACCTCACAGCTTGGTTCACCATGGTTTCTTAACCTTCTTGCTGTTACATGTGGGATATAACTGATGATATCTTTAAAAGCCTGAAGGAGTTTTTAGACTCCAAGAAGCTGAACATGAATACAAATGGATTAAAGGTTTTGACTCCACGAGACATGGCATGCACTTATAGAAACAGTGTCTTCCGGGAATCCATTTTATTACCTAACACACACATTACTGGTTTTATTAGCACTGATACAGACAAAAAGTATCAAGACGTACTTCCAGACTCTCACATTTACCTTGTCTCGTCCTTGTGCCAGTATCCAAGTCTTTGCGTTTGTGAACTTGGGCCCACATGGATGTTGGTGTGTTTGTGTGCCAGTGTGTGTGTGAGCGTGTGTGTGTGTGTGTGTGTGTGTGTGTGTATGTGTGTTTCCCCAGGGGTTACATCACTCCTCAATCTGCCAATTGTTACTGTACACCTGAAGGCAATTGCTCTCTTTACATTGGCCTGCCCTACACACACACACACACACACACACACGCATGCAAATACACTGGAAACTCTCTCTCCATGTTTACCTGCTGTTTGTCTGAAGCAGCTGCTGTCTCTTTGTAATGACGTTAATCCCAACCTAAAATGGAAACACACACATCCACACACACATATACAGTACACACACACACACACACAGCACAGCACCTGAATCTATGAGACCTTCCTGCCTCGCCTTTTTCAAAGTGAGTAAATATTTGCTTCTAAATGCTTCAAAGATGTTTGCTGCATTGCATTTTTGTTTCATCTATTGTTACTTAAAACCACTTTTACTGTGATGTTTTACAGGGACAAAGACAGGGATAAATGGCTGGTCATTGTCCTGTTTTAGACATGAATGAATGTAGCCTACAGGTTTTACTTTCACATTCTTTCTCCCATCAAATCCCGCCCAGGTGTGTCTCTGTATGTGTTGACATAGAGTTTAAAAGTATTCACAGATTTTAGTTTTTTGGAGGTGGGTGGAATTGGTTTTTGGTCAACAGACACCAAAACTGTCACCTGATATATCACTGACTGTGGCTTTCCATGCCACAGTAACTCTCCATCACACTGTGCTGCTGAATAGATTGTAAGACATTGACAATAGAACAATCAGGGTGTCCAACAGATTTTTGTCTGTTGAGTTTGTTTTATCAGGTCTAGAAATATACACTACATAACTTAAATGTACTGTCATTACTACTACTATCAGTACCTGTACATTAGCAGAGCCATTAGGTAATATTGCATTTGTCTCCAGCTGGATGTGGCACTGCATCTTTCATGCAGCACAAGTCTTTATCTGGGTTAGATTCTGTCGCTGAACTTTCCAAAGAAAATCCACCGATTTTAAAAATGACCATAACTGGTTAAGTGATCATCCTTGTTTTGTGGGAATTTCATGGTAACGGGAAAAACAAGTGGAGTTATTTCACTCTACGTGGCAAAAACTGGCAAAACATGTTTGTGTGACATTTTTCTGTTAACATAAACCCTGTTAGCCTGGAAACTAGACGAATATATGAGCTTATGTTTATGTTTCTGGTCAATTCGATTTGCAAATTGGTCTGTCAAGATAAAACTCTGTTTCTTCTTTGCATAAAGAAGATATTGCCACCATGTGTCCGAGCCATCTGACCTGACTGGATCTGTCAATATTCAGACAGGTTCATTAACCTGAGGCTGAAAGTCAGAAATACAGTAGTGCAGGTCGAATCCAGTTGATGTATTGTTACAAACTCCTTTTGTGCTGTCAAACAATTTACCAAGTTTCTGCAATGTTAATATTAAGTATCTTAAACCTACATTGATTGATATTGGCCACCTGGGGGCAGAGGAAACAAACTATTATCATCACACATATTATCATCTTATAAAGTAAATATGGCTTACAGTTATCCATTCACACATCCAACAGACACAGAACAACATTAACATTTATTTGGAGTCAAATATTCACCCTCTTTTTAGCTCTGTTTTTGGTCTCCACTAGCTCCTGAAGGATATGTTTGGCTCTTTCGTTGCTAAAATGCTCCAACCATCACTAACTGTCTGCTGTTTGGTGCTGGGCTGGTAGCACACAGTCAGTTTATCAGAGCGGAGGGGAGTTTGATGAGAGTGGTGAGATTGAACCACAACAGTTGCGGGTCCTAAAACCAAAAAAATGAGCTGAAAGAGGGTAAAATGCCCTATAGAGCTGAGGGGAGGTGCAGAGTTGGGTGACAGATCTTTGTGTGTTGAATATAGCAGCTTTAATGTCTTACAGTCATTGTTGAATAACTGAGGTTAAATCCCAATCTTTTTCTGCAGCAAGAGCATGAAACACACACTTAAACTGGACTATTTCCTCTAAATTGCTGTTCCCGTATCAGTCCATTGAGTGGTTTACTTCCTCAAAACTTCATTTCACTCTCCAAAATGCTAATAGCATGAACGGGGAGTTGGATCTGGAGCCTGTGACAGCCAACAGGAGGAGAAATTAGAAGTGGTGATTAAAGATGATGGTTGTTAAGGAGAGAGAAATGTCTCCCTCCCTCCTCCGTCTGCCTGTCTCTCGCTCTCTCTCTCCTTGCCTGTCTTACTCCCGTCTCGCTCTGGCTCTACTATCAATGGGAGCTTTCACTTTGCTTTGCATGATAAATATGATGGTTGTGTGTGTGTGTGTGTGTGTGTGACAGAGTCCAACAGTCCACTCCAATGCATGAGTGGCTTGGCGCGTTGCCAGCATGTAAAACCTAGCAACAAGATTTGACTTGGCCCACTGAGAGAGAGAGGCAGAGAGAGAGAGAGCGAGAGAGCTGGCATATGCACAGTATGGGCATATGGATCTTTGTTTGTTCGTTTTGGACCATTTAGTCATTCTGTCACTCCAACTGGACTACTTAGCGAATTGGTGCTACTTCTGGTTCTACACACACACACACACACACACACACACACACACACATTCACATTCACACAGACACACACGAGTGAGCCAAGACTTGACTCTGCTGCTTTACAGTCTGTTACTGTTCACATGGCCTGAATGAAATGAAGAACCTTTTCCAATCAATCCTTTTAACCAACATGTGTGATCCCTGGCTCACACTGATGTGGCCTTCAAGCTCACAGGGTCCACGCCAAGTCAAGTCAGTTTACAGCCTCTGGGGCTTTTCCTGACCATCAACACTGAGCCAGCTATGAGGGAAGGCAGCTCCAGCACTGATTTACATCCAATATAATACATGTGTGTTTCTTTTTAAGGACTGGTTTGTTTTTTTCCTCTGTCTCCAGTGTCTTTATTTTCTTACCTTGATAGGAAATCGGATAATTTATAAATGTACTTTTCCAGTCTTGAGCCAAAATCTATAATTGAAAAAAAGATGCATTCTGGGTCTTGTTACCGAGCTGCGGTTCAACCTCAAGGTGAATTGCGTGCTAAAACATAAGGGTACAGTTAACCTCTAACTACTCCTTGTAAGTGTATAAATTCATCAGTATGCTTCAAACAAAGAGCTGGTCAGCTTGTCAGCTTGCCGAAAAGCATCTGAAACCTCATCCCCCCATCCCACCTAACCGATGTGGGAATTGGTGGGGCTACAGCCGACAATTTTGTTTAACTTTCTGTAACCGACAATTGATGAGCATGTCCGCTTTAGGTAGTATGGTAACTGCTTTTTTTCATGTGAAAAAAAGTGTGTGCAATTATCCCTATCTGAACGATTGTCCCTCTTTTCCCTCTTTTGGCCATTTGGAACAGCTATAAACACTTTTTCCTTTAGACATGTTTCTGATGGCACTTACTGGCCTATAAATTGACCTGGTTGCAGGATTCAACTCCTTCTAGCCTGATACGGCATTTTGCTGTGTGCCACAAATCCAGAAAATGTTCTATCTTTGTGATCTGTCTCTTATCCTTTGGTATAGTTTACCTCGTCAGATATGAGAGCTAAATAAGCTTTAAACATCTCTCTCTGAAAGTTTTACTTCTGAATAAGTGTCCTTTCCTGTCAGGACAATCCATCACACCCTCCCTTTCTGTATATTTAAAAACCCCTCCTGCCTTCATGTTTCCTAAAAGCCTTGTACAGTGCTTTGTGCTCTTATCAGCATGTATGGTTACCCTGCAAAAGACGTTTTGGTTGGTTTACGTCACCAGGAACAAACATTTTTAATACATAATCTTACCTAAAACAACATGGTCGTCCTGCTATCCCCTCTACTGGACTGAACCAAACTTAAAATAAGTTGAGAGAACTTCTTTGTCTCTCATTTAGTCAACATGGCAGCGTGTCAAACAATCCCCCAGGGTTCCTAGACCAGCTTCAAACCTCTGCAAGAATTAAACCGTTTTTAAATTAGACCCGTTCAGAAATACTCTAAATCTGTCATGCTCTAACGTGGTGTCACATTCCCTCAGATTACCATCATTACAGTAATTAATGCTTTAATTTCTGGGTATGTTTTGAAATGAAACCCAAAGTGCTGTGATTTTAATGTAATATGGGACTAATGTGGTGTGGAACATTTGGTAATGTGGCTCCCACATGCCTTGGATCTGCCGAATGGGTTTTATCTGCTGTAATACGCTCAAACACTGAGCTGTAGACGGTTGAGAGGAAATAGACTGTAGAAATACACTTTGTGTACAAGTATTGAAACATATTTTTTCAGCATTTCTCTTTGTCTTGAGGTGTACAGTGCAGAGAGAGAGAAAAAGTTTTAAAAAATCGAATGACACACAGAGTCCTGCTGACTCTGCTGCTATTAATCACACAACTGTCACTTTACTTCATAAGCTTGCCTTTAATGGCTCTTCTCTTTTTACTTAAATCGTTATTTTAGTTTTATATACCTCTAATTATTTATTTTTTATTTTCTCAATTTATTGTACTGCACTTTTTCTGTCCTTGTGCTACTGCAACAACTGAACTTCCCTACTAGGGATCTGTAAAGGCTTATATCTTATCTTATCCTAAAACTAACATGATGATTATGAGAAATTTTGCTTTTATAACAGATGGAAAGTAACTCATTTGTCCAGTTTATATGTCTCTGACTAATTTAACCACAGAAGTAAAATGGAAGAGAAATAATGGAATAAAGAATATGCAGATTTTATAATATGTGATTTCTCTTTTTCCAAAATGAACTGCCCGACCTTGGAGTGAATAAAATGAATACGCTCTTTGCTTGTCACCAACAGATGAGTCGCTAACTTGGTTACAGTTTCACATAAATGACTTAATGGGCAACGCATCCTGCGAGTTCCACCTGGCCTTTCTTTGGCCTCATACAGAGTGTCTAATATATCTAGTTCATTCAAACACTGTTAGTCATAATGAATATTGCCAGTGGTGAGGCTACTATTCAAGTATACTATTAATAATCCAGAACAGGTGAATAACCCTCTGTCTCATTCCCTGATGTAAATGTAATCTTTTGTCTGAGGTGGTTTGTATCTTGTTGTGAGGCTTTGTTCTGCTCTGATCTGTTCCTCTCCTTGTTGTTCTGTGTTTTAACCACTTTTCCTATTGGTTGCACATCTGATTGGTTTATGGACACCTATCCCAGACCTGATTGGAGACTCTGGATGTGAAAGGCTTCATTTACACCTGAGACAGCAGGGTCTTCACCCTCCTGCTACTGTAACACAGGAAAGACACAAAGTCATCTTTGGGACACTTTGATTGATCACCAGTTTCTTTCCCTTGACTGTACTGAATCATATTGAAGTTATAGTAAGGGTGAAAAGAACAAAAAACAATTCCCAATGTGCGCTTTCACATTTCTATTTTTCAGTATTTCACCCACTACTTTAAATGGTAATGCATCCCAAATAAACATTTTCTTCAACTAAACAACTATAGACAGAATCTTCATGATGAATAGATTGGATAAATTGTAACTTTTTTTTTTGTTATGTACATTTATAGAAAAATATATTTTTTAAATTCTGGGACCTTTCATAGTTTTGGTCATCAGTAATTTATGGTAACATTTAACTCACCAACTTCACTTCAACATGAGCAGTCAGATAATCACAGTGATGTCTGTCTCTCTCTTTACTTAGCTTTGCATTTTTTAAATCACCTTTATATACACACTGTGTCAAACCTTAGAAAATACAAACCAAACAATAGGAACATCATCAAACCTGTCCACAATACATGGGCATGGAAATAAACCACTTCTTCTCAATGATAGGCTATAACATGGAATCAACAGAGAAAATACTAATAAATTACAATATAAATATAAATTACTCATTAAATTAGATACAATAATCTGTCAAAAGTAAATGAAGGCTTCAAATAAATATTTGCCCTGTGAGATAACAAGCAAGAATACTGAGCTGAATTAGTTGAAATAAATATATTGTCCAGAAAATATAAACATTTGCACAATTACATATTTAATTGAATCCACTAAAAATTTACTTGAGGAATCCTGTAAAATCCATTCAGACAGACATTGCAGCTTTGTATGTACAGTGCGAAATTATTGTATAATAATATATTTAATTAGTCGGTGACATATTGAGAAACACACTAACAACAGACACACACACCGAAACATTGTGTGTGTTGATGTGGGGGGTCACATTAGTCCCATATAGCCGAGGTGCAAAGTAATAACTGAAGCTGTTAACAAGGTGACAACACACACACACACCCACACACACACACCCACACACACCCACACACACACATACACACACACACGCAGAGAGCAGTAGCTGTCTGTAAAGCTTCCTTTATAGAGTGTATATGTGTGTGTGTGAGTGTTGTTTATGTGAGTGTACACACGCTGGGAGTTATTGCATGTGGGGCTTTTTGTGTGTGTGTGTGTGTGTGTGTGTGTGTGTGTGTGTGTGTGTGTGTGTGTGTGTGTGTTTGAATTAGCACTGAGTCTAATAAACAACTGTTTACACCCATCAGGAATTTCCTGTACTTAACCAGAGAGGGCTGGTCAGGGGTCATCAAACACAGTGTGCAGCTGTGTGTGTGTGTGTGTGTGTGTGTCTTGTTTTTATGTGTGTGTGTGTGTGTGTGTGTGTGTGTTTGTGTAGTATAAGAGGTGGTGGTGGTGGTGGGGGTCCAGTCTAGTAGCTCTTTATTATGTGAACAGCAACCTTTGTATTAATAGCAGCTTGTAGCCAAACAGGATCAGCAGGCCCGTTGTTCTGTACTGTATTTATGTGGTAGTTCGTGATTGTGTGAAAGTTTATTCTCAAATGATGCCATATACAAACTGAGTGGGAAAGAAGTACGAATAATTTCTCATCCAAGGCCATTCGTTGGGTCAAATGGAATTTACCACAGTTTTCCCATGTTGTTGTTATTGTTGCTGGCTGTTGTGTTCTGTGCATGTGTGAGTTTGTTTTCTGTCCTTCATACCTTCTTCAAGGCCGTTGCAGTATGGGAATGTGAAACTGCACACGTATGATCATGTTTTTCTATGTTGAGTTGTCTGCCTTCTATAGGAACTATAAGATGATGAAGATGCTGTTCTCTCAATGCAACCGATGTATTGTTCAGTGTGAGTGACAATGGAAAAGGTAGCACGCAAATTGGTTTGTACGGTAAAAGTATCGGTCTACTGTTTTCGAAAAAATTAGAAAAAATTACTGAGACCTATTTTTTCAAATTGCCCCATGTTATCTTCAATGTACAATCTCTATGGCCATCAGAGACATGTAGGAAAAAACACAAGCAGCCCACATTTACCAGCCATATCCGCTCAGCCGGTCTCTCCATCAGAGCTATGGATCCTTCTCACGAAGCGTGTGTGACATCCTGGTCCGGTTCAACACTTTATGTTTCATGTTTATCAAATAACAAACAGGGTAATTATCAGTTTTTTCATTTTCAATGTCACAATTACTCTTGGAAACTTGAGGAAGTTTACCATTACCCAAAACAAAATATGATAGCTATTGGTTTTATCTGTCTGAGTATCAGATTAAAAATGAATTACCATATTATCGTTTACTGTATTCACTGATTTCACAGTTTGTCAGTGTTCCCTCACATTAAGCTTAGCTGAAAAATGGCAACAAACTTAACTGTTTTCTTAGGACGCATTGCTACATTTATTATATTGATTGATTTATGAAGTAAAAAGTGAACAATTGCGACCACTGGACGTCAGTGCTGTTTAGTTTTACATTGACATGGAGGGGAATTATTTATTCTAATCTTTAAGGAAAGTTTCACTGGTTCTGGAGGTGCAATGGAAAAAAATGCATCCAGCAAGTTCAATAATAATCATCATCATCAACATTGAACTGTGTGTTACTTATGCAGCCAAAGATGTTTACAGTACAGTCATCTCTGAGCTGATTCTCATATTATTTCTCTGCTTCAGTGAATTCCAATTGGATGATCTTGAACATGGCAAGCTTTTTGTTGTTTTCCTCACTGTTCTGTCTTTTTTATTGTTTTGGGCTGAGTGAGTGGGGCGAGGGAGGGCTGCCACTGCTAACACCGGAGGAATGTGCTGGGAGGTGTGTGTGTGTGTGTGTGTGTGTGTGTGTGTGCTGATTTTAAAGCACCCCCCTGCTTAGTGCCCTCGGATGACACAGCTCACTGATGCATCTCGCTCATTATCATCACAGACACACATGCACACACGCAAACTAACGGCTACTGTGTGTTAATCTGTCATGAGAAATGCTGAGGAAAGGGGCTCGGTGTAACCTCTGCAACCCCACTGAGCAGCTGGTGGGTCAGTCATTAGAAACTCATGTTGTATGAACAGACTTCAATTCATACTTCAGCTCACAAGCATGTTGATGTTATTTTAGATCCCACATTTTCTAAAGACACCAAATATGTTGGCTGAATTACAAGGAAAAAATGCATAAATATATAGAATATTTTTGGTTGGAATGCAGCAAAGTAGGGCCAGACCTATAAATGTGAAAGTATGTCCCTGACTTACTGAGTGAGTGAGTGAGTGAGTGAGTGAGTAGGTGAGTGAGTGGGTGAGTGGGTGAGTGATGAAGTTACACCACAGTGTTGGAGTTTCCCCATTGGTCGTTGCTCTTTCAAAGACTTCATGAAAACTCACCATAAACTTCCACCAAACACTGTAAACAACCTAACCTTTCATTGAGTACACTGAAACTGTACACCGTCAACCAGAGGACACAGGCCAGTCATCAAAGTTCAACCATTTTCAACAGGAAGAACTAATCAAAAGCGAAGGGAAAGAATTAAAAGGAACTAAACTCAGTCCTAATGACCAGCTTCTGTGTGAAGTGAATGAGAGCCGCAAAGTACTTGATCTTGAAAGCAGAAATAGTTACAGGTGAGCAACCTGGTGGCAGAATAACTATACACTGAATATACTGACTAATTAATAAACTTTACCATTTACAATCACTGTGAGTCATTTGCTTCATTAGAAGTTCTCTTTCAAATCCAACATCATAAAATATGAGTGGAAAGTATCATTCTTGCAAGTCCATTTATAACATTGTTTGACTCAAACGTAGCTTAAACATGTCATGTGATGCTTCTTCAGGGCACCTTAAGGACAAGTAGTACTGGGACTGCTACAGGAAATTGTAGATGAACATTTAATATTGACGTCTATACATTTATAACACCCCTATTTACGTGTAAGTAGAACAATGAAACTCGTTTTTGGAAATTTTAAAATGATTTGAATCAGTAAATACTTGCACAAAGAATTTTGTTGAAAAGCTGTACACAATATAACACAACATAAGAAAAATGTGTAGGTGTAGTCTGAAGTTTATTACTCCTTTTGTGACAAAACGTAACCAAAAGTTGTCACATCATAAAACTGATTTTTCAACAGTGATGTGAAATGGTTTTGGAAGGCTCAGACCAATGATGCCATCCTGCCGACAGAGGCGTCCGATCAGAAAACTCTCCTGTGTTGTTCTAGAGGGCACAGAAAAACAACTCATTTTGCATTTTTAATTTGGAGGACTTGTCTATTATAACATTAAGTTTAAGAAAGAGCAATAAATCTATTCAAAAAAAAAAGTTACATAAAAGAAAGAGAGGGAAATATTATTTTCTTTCTCTCTAATAATGATTTGTTATTGTTAAAGAACTCACTTTCCGTCTATTAAAAACTGCCTCTTTTTTTCTGCTCTGTCTGGTTCTCACACATGCCCACATGCATAAAAACACACTTTCACACACACGCGCGTACACACACACACACGCACACACACACACACGCTCACACACACTCACACAGACCTGATTAATGGTACCTAATTAGCAATGGTAATGACCAGGTGTCTGAGAACCAGCCAGCTTCTTCCAGCGCGAGGGGCCAAGGGGGGAAGGAGTGTATGTGTGTGTGTGTATGAGTGTGTGTGTGTGTGTGTGTGTGTGTGAGTGTGTGTTAAATGTAGTGTGTTGTTCATGGGGGCTCCCAGTTCCCAGAAAATCTTACCCACTGACTGTCACTCCCTCTCTCCCTGTCTCACTCTCCCTCTGTCCAGAAAGCACACACACAAACACAAAAACACACACACGCAAAACCAAAGGCCAAGATCAATTAAGGGGTTTGGGCAACTAGGATGGGAACTGTTTTGGACGGTGCTGATGGTGGTGGTGGGGGCGTGACTGGGAGCTGTGGTTGGTGGTGTATATGTTTGTGTGTTTGTGTATGGATGTTGGGGTGGAACAGTTCAATACGTATTGATTATTTTAACATGTATAAATCTTCATAGCAATTACAAACTTACGTAAAGTTGCAGACAATCCAGCCAGATTTACAATTACATACTCACAAAGGCATTCAATGATTTTTCTTTTTTAAAGGATTGGTTCGTATTCCATTTTTTCAGATCAGGCTTAATGCAACATCCACACGCTTACATGTATGAGGGTCACATGATTCAATTATTTTAATCGACTGTGTAATGAGTGCAACTGAGTGCGTAATGTATTTATGTAGCGGGTAAGATGTGTCCATAATAGTGAAATACAATAACAAGGTGGTAACGATTAGTTTTTGGTTGAAACATGATTCATATTCCATTTTCTCGGTTGCCAAACTCTCCTTCTCAATCTCAAACTTTCTGTTCAATCAGGTTATTCAAACTCTTAGATGTAGCAATGAACACATACAGACACACACACACACACACACACACACACACACACACACACACACACACAGATTCATCAGGCTTTGGGATCCAACAGCTTAGCATGAAAGCAAAGGTGAAACTGAATCTGTAAATTGCAGAGCAGGGAAAAGGAGAGCGAAAGAGAAAGAGACAGAGAGAGAGAGAGAGAGAGAGAGAGAGAGAGAGAGAGAGAGAGAGAGGGCGAGAGGGATAGACACAGAACTGTTATCAGAGCAGGGGTGTGTGTAACCTCATCTGCCTGCTAAAGTTTCCTGATCGTGTCACCTGACCGCGGCCTCGGGGTGTGATTGGCTGATTGGCTCTTGCAGCCAGGTAATGATGTAAGGTGAGTGTGTGGGAACGGGAGCGAGTGATAAACCTGTGTGTGTATGTGTGTGTGTGGATGGGTGTGTGTGTGTGTGTGTGTGTGTGTGGGAACAGGGTCGGTTGATAACAGCTTTTCCCACTGCTGCCATATGACCCTCTCACCTGCCTACCTAACACTGGTTATCACCAAATCCAACACAGCAGGAGGTCTGTGTGTGTAGGTGAGGGTGTGTGTGTGTGTGATTGTGTGTGTGTGTGTGTGTGTGTGTGTGTGTGTGCAGTTCTCAGGTTAAACACTTTGACATGTTGGAACAACCAACAACAGAACCTTGTGCCTTGTTTACTTTAATACCCCAAATGAAAAAAGTCTTATTATTAGGGTACAGTACATTTTTGTGTGTTTTATCTCCACGTCATTTACGCTGAACTCCTGAAGGTTAGAAGATGTTGCAAAGCTTTTTGAGAATACATAAAACAGAACAATAAAGCATGCTTCCAGGGACAATAAAAAATAATGAAACTCTAGGTCCTTTTTTGTAAATACAATCACTGGACACAAGCACCTATTCAAATTCCTCAAGTTTTGATACAAAATGTAAAACTGGAGATTATAAAATTTGGTCTGATTTAATATTTCAAGCTCATGTGAGAATGGTTAAAGGTTTTTGGCAGTCAGGGGCCAGTTAGCACTAGAGGGAGACAGAGAATGAGATTAAGAGCACACAGGCTTTAAACCAGTGTAGTAAATGTAGATATGAATCTGATATTATATTAGTGATATTAGATGGAGATTTATGGAGAATGGGAATAGATATTGTCAACATAACATAATCTGAATCATGACATAAAGTGACATGTAACATAACCTAGTGATCAATAACCTAAAACATGAAAGTGAACCCCTAAAAACAACATAATATGACAAGACGGGGTGTGAAATAGAGTGATTCATTGCAAAAATCTATTTAACCATTTGCATAAAACTTAAATTTGATTAAAAGTATCTGTCATCATATTGATCCATATTCATGTTGCCTGGTCTGACTCTGGTCCTTGGAGGTGCAGGATGCAGCGGTGAGAGATTTGCGAGAGAGGTGAAGGTTATGGTTCAGTGCTGTGATCTGTCGACAGTGAGTGACAAGACCCCTCTCCTGTCTCCTTACGTGTAACAGGACCCCCGTACCTGAGCCTAGCCGTGACCCTGTGACCTCCGACCCTTCCTGCCAGGTTATTCTCATGCCACCCTGACCTGCCATGAAACCAGAGAGCACCATGGGAGAGAGGAAGCACGCCAGCATCAAACGGTTAAAACCAATGTATTATGGGTGAAAGAATGGATGCTATTAATTGCCTTTAATTTAACTCATAAATCTGTACATTATTTTTTGAGCTTTGTTACTGTAATAAGAAATACCAAAGATAATCAAAATGATAAAAATAAATAGGAAAATGCCTATTTCTTCTGGAAGAAACATGTCGGATGTGATGTCATGCCTGCCCTTAAAGTAAAAAAAAGGTTTATACTTTCTGTACTTGTGATTTTGCATGTGTCGCACTTGAGAGTGCTGATGGGAAAGTATTGTTATAAAAAGTTGCAAATGAACGAAAAATATTCCCCTTTCATACATTTTCCAGTCTATTCCCACTGAGAACCAAGAGGTGGTTGGAGTTTATCCCAGCATGCAGTGGGTGGAAGAGAGAGACAGGCTGCTAGTTTAGAAAACATGCAGTGATAGAGAACCACATTCATACTCACATTCACACACGTGGCCTTTTTAGAGTCTAAAATTTACCTGAGCTGCAGAAAACTAGCACACCTGCAGGAAAAAACACACACACACGGACAATATACAAACTCCACACAGAGAGGACCAGGACAGAGGTCGACTCTAACCACCCTGTAGAGTACGTTACCTCAAAACATACTAATCCAGGAAAGAGGCCAGGTTCAGCCAGGGGAACAGATGTGCACCAACACTCCACTGTAACTTGCCTGTTTCACACCCGAATGCTGATGAGGACAATTTGAGACTGAGCCAGGACAGGTTGAGGACAAACAGATGCACAATAGAAATCATTTTTCTTTTGCTGTTAAGTCACAACACTTGACTAAATTGACTAAACATGACCTCCGTGTTAGCTTCAGTCCCAGAGATAGAGAAACATGAAGGTCGCCGACCCCCAGTGTTTATCAAAGCAGCTGGGTGACACTGAATGCATGTTGTCACCTTGATGCGCACTGAAACCGCAGAGCGAGATGGAAGATCTGCATGTTGGAATCGTCGGGGGCCCAAGGTTAGCTGTTGGAGCTGTTGAATCTGTCCTTGTGTGTGTGTGAGAGAGAGAGCAGCAGTCTATCAAGGCTTCTGTCTTCCATTCAGATTCCTTTTAGAAAGTGTCCCTGCAGTTTAATTAGAGATGACGGAGCAGCAAAAGCTTGGATAGCTGCATAACAAGGTTCACACATGCACGTGTTTTTTTCTTTTTCTTTTCTTTTTTTCTTGTCATTTGAGAACATTTTTAATTGACTTAACCTGCCTAAACCTAAACATTACCCTGACTTTACCCAAAAATTTGAACCTAAAACTCTAAAAGGTCTTAACATTAAACCAAATGGTTGATCAAGGGATCAGATTGCCACAATGTGACTGTATAAACAGGTTGTTCCTACAGCGAGATTGATACAGGTAAACACATACTGTCCAGTCTTAATTTTGTCTTGGGATTTGGTCCCATCAGGGTCCTAAAATGGGACAGGAACAAGACTAGACTATCACTGATATCACATAGCTCTGTTTTTTTTTTTTTTACCTTTCTGGTAGAGAGGAAGAGCAGGATGAGAATGATCTCTTATTGTTTATTCTTGTGTCCTTCCACTGGTCAGCCCTGTTCCCATTTCACTCCCCTGAGGTTGGGTGGAGGAACTCCTCTCCTCTCCTCAATACTTTATAATATTCAGAGAATTTCTGGCTGCATGTGCAGTAAACTGCCAAAGAAGAAAGACAAGACTACCATCACCTGCACCTTCCAACCAGGGTTTGTGTATGAGAAAATATAAGAGGAAAATAACAAATTTTGCCATTCTTGGAGGTATGCAGATGTTATAAATCCATGTTTTTAGAAAAACCTTTGGAAACATTTAATGGATTATTAATTTTGTTCTGCACCAAAATGTTATCAACAAGGATTTAATCTGAATGATCTCTGTAAAAAGCATAACACATAAAGCATCATGAAGTGCAGTTGGTGTAGCAGTTCAGAAATCAGCCAATAATAAATCACCTGTCCATAGAATTGTGTTCAGGTGAGATTATATACTGATTATATATTATATAATTATATTTTGATTAATTAAACTGAAATACAGATAGAAAAGCCTACAAAGATTTTCAAATGGTGTGTTTGGGAATGATTTATTATGCTCTTCCATACAATGAATAACTGGCATATCAGTTTAGTAACATAAAAATTCTATGCCAATCATTCATGACAAGAATAAAGTTTTTATGGAAACAAAGTAATATTTGTTTTTGGCATAAAAATATAGAAACGTTTTGTGTTTAATTATGTGTACAGTCTCTGTTTGTGAGTAATTAAGAGAGTTGGTGAGGCAGTTATTGAGCTTGTAAGATGCTCCTTGCAACTGTTTAATCTGTTTGTTGTGTTTAAGGGGAGGAATAAATGTATTTAAATCTCCAAGGTTCTCCGAAATGCATGAATGAAGAGCAGAAAGACTGAAAATGTTCATTTCTGCAAGAACAAAGATTTATAAATCAATAGCATTCATTTGGGTTAAACCGTGTGCAAGAACCACCAGTAATAAATTAGTGGAAGAATCATTCTAGTTTATTATAATGTATGTCTTTTTTTTTTGCAACACACCGTTGCTATAACAAAGTCCAACTGGGCAAAGAAGCCAATCAGGTCTTAAACAAGCCAGTTTCGCTTAATGACCTTAGTAGGTTGTAGTAGTAGTAAATCTGAAACGTTGGTAATAATTTCTTATTGCACATTTAAACTGTGTACGTGCACAACTATGGCAAGAACAGTTGGTCAAAGTTGAAGCAGGAAGTTTTGCTTGATGTTTACAATGGATGGTTATAATTGTATCATTTGCTTTCTTCACGTCCAAATAAGTTTGTCTAAACTGTGGGTTTGTTTCAAACCTGTCCGATCATCTGACTGCTTGTGTTTCTTGGCCTGTTCGACTGATCCCAGATTTCAGTAATGAACTTGATGTGTACAATGTTTTTATGACATAGTAATAGATAGTAATAATGAAGAAAAGCATATAGGCCGTAGTTGTGATGTGATGCTTTCCGTTTATTTGTGTGTTCTTAGGGTGATGCAGCAACTTTAGCTGTCAGAAGAACACTGTGTGTGTGTGTGTGTGTGTGTGTGTTTGTGTGTGTGTGTGTGTGTGTGTGTGTGCCACAAGGGGTTCCTGTCCCACTGACCTCAATGGAAAAATAACTTGATATTAACATGACTGCTTCCGCTTTCTCTCTCTTGCTCTCCTTCTCTCAGTCTTTCCCTCCTTCCCTCTCTCTCGATCCTTCCTTTGTCTCTCTGTAACTAATATGACACATAAAAGGCGTTTGACAATAGGAATGGTGCTAACTCCGAATCAGGCTTCACCTGATACTAAGACTTTACTCATGAGCCTCAGGCAGTGTACGCAGGGAGTGGGAGGAGGGAGGAAGGAGGAGGAGGAGGAGGAGGAGGAGGAGGAGGAGGCAACCACAGCTTATTTATCTTTTTCATGTGGCTTTCGCTCTTGTTAAGAAGCTATCAGGCTCCCTCTTCAGTAGTTGTGTGATTGTTATTCTCTTCAGGTGGCTCTTTTGTCCGTCAGGAGGAAGAGTTTAATACTCAGACCCTTGGGGTTAATAATAGGTTTGACCTCACAGATAAACCCATGTGTGCCTTTGCCTCCGTGTGTATAAAAGTGTTTGTGCATGTCTGTGTGTGCTGCCTCCTCTCTTCTTTAAGTTGATAGTCTGTGTAATAAGTTGTTTTAGAGATAATACCAATTGTCTTTGAGTGTAGCAGCGCTGCGATAAGCTGCCAAACACTCTGTGGCGGCTTGACTCTAATTGTTCTGCTTGACTCCTCTTGGTACACATTAATATTATCATTAAGGTTGGATATCGTTAAGTGGGCACCCCCGTAGGCGCCGGGTAAAACAGATAGTGCTTTCTGTTCTGCACATAAGTGGCTACAATAATCCTCATGTTCCAGCTTTCAGTTAACAGATAGGTGCTGTGTTGAAGACACACTGAAAACGCTGGTCTGTCATATCAAAGAAAATAAAGTCTTAGAAGAAAAGATTTTTCTTTGCTGTGTCAGAGAAAGGTTAAAAGGTTTTACAAAAACTGCATTCAACACGACGTAAACAAATCAGTGGTAGACTGAGAGGCCACCAGCTGAAAGTTTCGGGGCGCCAGAGCACAAAAAGTCATGAGTTCCAAACCCTGGTTAAGATTAAAATAGTTTTATTATGTGACTTAGATTTAAAGTATTACTATGACACCTCTATAATAAAAACACACAGACAACTATTAACTATTTACCATTTAGAGGCACATAGAGACCAACTCATTTTTCTTGCGTGTAGGGCAGCCTATATGGCACTGCATCGCGTTTTCTCCATTTTCAGGGCACCCATTAGTGCCCTGCAACACATTTTCTCCACTGGAGGGGCACCCTAGAGGGTTATCTTGAACACTGGGCCACCTTAGGGGGTACTTCATCAAGTTATATCTACCATAGGGGCACATTGGTGCACCAGGGAGGGGTTTGAAATAAATCACAGGAGATGCAACAATTACCCCATTTTCCCACAATCTTCTAACTTTATTGACCATTAATGATCATACTGTACCCTGTAATATTACAAAAGATACCCAGTAGGTAAAAAATACCTACGGAATAAATTATTTTTAAGTTTCTAGATTGTTACCCCCTTATTCCCTGATAGTTAACATCAAAGAACTACTGATTATACTGCAAATCAAGCGAGATATTCTCATATTATTAAATATAAATATCAGTAATTTCAGTCCAGCACCATAAGATCCCAGACTGCACTCATGGCTGTGTTGAAAGTCAGCCCTGCTTTTGATCACACCTCTGTCACGGTTGTAGAAATATTTTGAGCCTTCGTTTTCCTAACGCTTATACACAGACACGGACATGTCTGACAAGTAACCAAATAAAGTTTGTTGGTGTTTGTCATGACTTTAACTTGCAGGGAAACGTTAATGAGGTGCCAAGAAATACGTCATGGTGTTTTAAGTGTGTGTGTGCATGCTTGTGTGTTAAGTTGACACTGAGGTGGAGCGCTGAATCCTGTCCAACAGTGATAAGGCTTTTGATGACAGGGCTGCATTAACCTACCTGACACACACACACACACACACACACACACACACACACACACACCCACACACACACACACACACACACACACACACACACACACACACACACACAAACACACACACATGTAGCGTGGTTAGGGAGGGACAGGGGTGTGTGAGAACACGCTTTAAGAAGCCTTGGCTCTCTGTCTGTGACACTAAATCCCATTCATGGCAACAAACACACTGACAGAGAGGCAGGAGTGCGATGGAGGCGCAGAGAGGAGGTTTATTACACACCAACATGACATACAGGAGGAGGAGGAGGAGGAGGAGGAGGAGGAGACCGTGGCTCTACCAAGACACACACTTGGCTGTCATCTTCTTAGCAAGAAGAGGAAGAGAAGAGGGAGAAGGCTTGCGGCGAACGATACTGTGATACAAGCTGGAATGTGTCCAAATGTAATCTAAATAATCCTCCAAAAGGGTCAAAAAAACAGTAAAACCTGTTCATTTAAGACTATATTGAAGAAAAAAGATCAAATATTACAGGAAGTTGGATGTTCTACATGGAGAAATTATTAACCTTCTTTATTCTGGCTGTTTCAGACCAAAAGCAGAAGGGCGGAGTTCATGTGATGTAGAGCGCAAAATGAAGAGCAGTATATAATCCTACAAGACAGTAAATCCCTCAGGGGAATGAGTGTCTCTAACTTCGAGCTGTGTTGCAGTTTATTCCAGTAGCAAGGTGCATAGTACTGGAAGTATGAGGAACCTTTAAATCGAAAATTACCCTATGATCTGGTGTCATGGTTTTTAGCTCTGAATTCAACTAAAGATGTTAAATATCTAGATAGCAAGGCCTTATAAATGAAGACACAGATATGCTGATGCCTTCTAGATGTCAGTGATGGCCAGTTATGTATGACATAACAAGCACATCTTTAAAACCATCTGTCAATAGTAAAATGTGATGTAATCAACACAGCAAACAATGATATTAAAAAGTCACTGTGTTGTCTGAGTCTTACTGTATCATCAAAAGTCACAAAAACTATGACAGAGATACAAATTGGTCGCATTGTAAAAGCTGTCTGGAAGAAAAAGAGAATGGGCTGATGGGGAAACAGAGAGATGAACGATAAAAAGAGGAAGAAGGGTGGAGTAAAAAGAGATTATGAGATACGGCTGATTCTGACTTTAACTATCATTCTCCATATGGTGCAGTAATGACAACCCTCCACCCCTAAACCGCTCAACAACATGCCTCAGGGTTTCTGCCCCTGTGTGTGTTTATGTGTGTGTGGGTGTGGACAGCCTGTTACCTGTCTCATTTACATCCTCACAGCTTGCAAGTGTGACATAGCTGAAGGCCAAAACCGATTTAGTTTTATCATTTTTCTTGTTGTTTCGCAATATTTACCTAGAAATTGTACATGTAATTGTCTTTAAAAAATGCAAATGGGTATGTAAACCGAAAATAAAACCATTTATAATAGCATATGGTAGAAGAGACTGTAATCTCTTAAACCTTAAAACCTATTTCTGAGAACAAACTGCCATTAGATAAACTCACCTTTTTTTAAATAAAATTGTATAAACACACAAAACAAAATATATAAAATTAATTTAGACATATGTACTTTTAACAGCACAAACCAAATCCCTCCAAAAAATGGAGGGATTATTATTTAAACAAAATATGTGACTTTATTTTAGATTGCAGTAAACTAAAGTATTTTTTTTTTAGTATATTAAGTAAATTCAAACTTTCTGATTGTTCCTCACTATAAACTCAATTATTGTTTAAATACCCTTTTTGAATAAATTGCGAGCCCACAGCTGTCAGAAGGGAAATAAAGACGGTGCTCATTTTTGTCGGCCTAGCTGATATCTAGAAAACAATGATATTGCCAAACTGTAACTGTATGTCCGCAGTTTAATGTTATGCATGACTGTCTCTTTCTATCGCTATGATCAGAGACAGCCAGGCGGCCGGCCAGACAGACAGCTGTAAGGAGCGACAGTTGTCAGGCCAGCACCAGGAAAACTCCCTTTTGCATTATTCAGCCGCAGCGGTCTGTTCTGTCATCAGGTCAACATCCAGGTATCATATCGTTAATCAGCTGTAACTGTCTGTAATATTATCAGTGTGTCGGTCTTTGATCATGTATTACACAACCATCTGCTGTGGACACACATATGTTTAAATGATTGGTTGTTCATGTTATGGCAGGCTTGTTGGTCAACCTGATTACAACTACAGTAAACACACGTGAAGCTTCCACTAGTAACTCATTTAAAGAATGTTTTATTAGCGAGGCAAAACTTGATCCTCTGCGATGTGTCTTTATAATAAACACTTTGCCTTCTTATTTAATGTCCATCTCTTTTATCCCCTAATGTCAGCAAATCACAACCAGGTCTTCACAGCATTTCTTAGTTGTGTAGAGGTTGTATTTCACTAAAAAAAGAAACTTTTTCAATCACAAATTGGTGCATAACGATGCACTGACTTTTCAAAACATGTATGGATACTTTTTAAAACATTGATGAATTGATGAAACATGAATGTTCTTTGAACCAACATTTTCTAGAGTTTATTTTAGATGCAAAGCATCTGGGTGTTAGGGCCTTCCCTGACTTGCTTATAATGTGGAAAAAAACAAGCAGGATATAATCTTCTTAAAAACACCCTTCAGATAAAATATGGGTATCATAATATAATATAATATCATAATCCTGTGATGCCAAAATCATTACAGAGAAGAGAAGAAAACAACAATAACCCCAAAACAGAGGGAACAGATTCTTCTTACCTAAAATCAGAAGGCTGTTACAGTGAGCACCTGAAGGACAAACGGAAGAGGGAAACGTTTTCTTTCAACTCATGATTCTTGATGAGCAGAATAGAAGTAAAACACTTGCAAGTCCAGGACATCAAGTCACACATGTATAAAACAATAAAGCCCAGTGATGTATTATGGATTTGATAATAATACAATGGAAGGATTATTAATAAATCATGCAAAAACTGCATTTTTCAACTCTAGTGTCTGATTATAGGATTTGCATGTGAAAGTAGTGAGAACTAAAGACGAGAGAGGAGGGAAAGGGGGAGTAAATGGGGGAGAGAAAGAGGAGAAGGAAGTAAAGGGTGATAGAGAAAGACAGAGAAAGGGAAAACTAGAGCGGTAGAAAGTAGAGAAAGGTAAAGAAAGTACAGCGGGAGACCATCCTTCCTCTGTCAGACAGAGCGCTGCAACCACCAGAGACCTCCCCTGAGGCCTACTACTGCACGCACACACACACACACACACACACACACACACACACACACACACACACACACACACACACCCCCCCACACACACACACACACACACACACACACAAACACATATACACACACACATACACAGGGAGGGTAGCATGGGCTATAGGCTGAGGGCTGCCTGTCTACCTGCCTGGCACAGATACCTGAAACTGCTTCAAAGCTGAGGTGAACTCCCCCGCTACCCTCACATACACACACACACACACACACACACACACACACACACACACACACAAACAGGCCTCAGGCGAGTAACGCTGTTCCCTGTGTGACAAAGTGGGACTGTCACTCAGTGTTCATATAAGAGACCTGAGTAAAAGCCTTTCACATACTATATTCTGTCATTAAACTTCTATAGAAGTAAACACACAAAGTATAATTTTTCATAAGCTGATTTACTGACAAAGTTATATTCAGAAGGGTTAAGCCTACAAATGTACACGTTTTTGTGTTTTGGGCCTTCAGATATGAATCTCAGGAGTCTGAGCACATGTCACATTCATAGTCAGACAACCACACAACCGCCATGCAAGAACAACACGTCTAAATCCAGACAACCAATAATCAAGAACCAGTAAGTGTCATAAAGAGACAAATAAGCTGCACTTGCTTTCCTCTTTTTTATATTGGATACCTGTCCCTTCGACTCAGAACAAGTAGAGGAGTAAAGTGTAAATAGAGTCTAAGATGAACTCATTCTTTTAATAACAATCATTAAAGTAATGTGTCATATTTAAAAAAAGAATATACATGTATTTTTTGTTATATCATAATTTTAAAACCATTAATAAATAAATCATTAATAAAACATTAATGTTTGCTGTTCTAAACACTCACTGTATGGTTCAGAAAAATAATTAAATATATATATAATAATAATAACAGGTAAACGTAGAAGAGAGCGTGATACAGAAACTCAACATACAAGATAAAAGATGACAGCACTGAACACAATCTTTGATTGATTGCGATATTTCGGAAGTGCAGTAGCACAGAAATGTAACCACATCCACTTTGTGCCAACAACAACATCAAAACACAAAGGAAGTCATAGATTCACATTTTAATTTATTACTTTCCCTCTTTGTTAGATCAACTGCCAATTACAGGAAACATTTCTCTCCCTCCGAGTTGTCCTTCCTCCCGGTCTCTTCATGCCAATTCTTTGATGTTAATTTGACAAGTAGGATTACACCAATATGCACTTCCGTCTGCTCATCTTAATGAAACGGCCTCCTTAAAGCGGAAACTGAATCTATATTTGGTGTCTTAAAGGGTTGTGTGGTATGTTAGTGCCACTTATTATATAGAACGAGAGACCATCAGAAAGGCGGAGAGAAAGAGAGAGAGAATAAGTGGTAACAGTGTCCTGTAATAATAGTTAGTTGTAATTGAGTTAATCCAACCGGAGCTATAGCGGCTATTATGATTCAGCCCGGATTAAAAGACATACCCAGGCTAATTGATCTCTGGTATCCATAGCAACGTAGTCCTATAGGGACCTGAAAGGGAATACAGCTGCTAGCACACAGCAAAGCTCATATACTACATGGCCAAAAGTATATGGACGTTTGCAAATACCTTAACCGTACACACATATGTGGCATTAATATGCTGCTATAAAAGCCTCCACACTTCTAGGTTGCTACTGTTAACTAAAACTAAACTAAAACTATTTTTTTTGTTAACTGAACTAAAAAGAAAAACTATACTTTACTGAAACTGAAACGATATTGTGTACTTACTAACTAAAATACAACTAAAATATGCAGGCCATGTCTTTAGTTTTAGTCAACAGCATGAGGAGGCACCGGTGCATGTTTATTGAGACTGGGATGTCTACATGACTGTGAGTCATAAAGTGTTGTGTTATTATTATAATACCAATTTTGAGCTTCTTAAGTCTTGCCCCAGACAAATACCCTGCATATAAAAAAAAAAGACTAACCCAAAACTAAACTTTTTTAAACAATAAAAACTCATCTGAAATGGGAAAACCCTCTCTGGAAACTAATTGAAACAAAACTGAATTGAAACCAAAAATGAAAAACTAATGAGACATACACAACTATAATAACTCTGCTGGGCTCTGCGAAAAAACATTTATTTTTTAACAAGTCCTCTAAAATACAAATGACAAAAGATTTGAAAAGACATGAACTGACATAGTTTGTCAGTGTCTTCCAAAAACCACTACAAGTGACATTTACTGATCTGACACTGCTACGGTTAAAGTTTGGTTAGGTTTAAGCACAAAAATGACTTAGTTAGGGTTTCCAGAAAGATCATGGTTTGGTTTCAAATAGTTACTTGGTTAATGTTATGAAATAATCGTGATCATGGCTAAAAGAAACCAACGCTGACTGTTGATAGGACTCGGGATGTAAACAGCGTTCTCCCATGTCAAAGTCTGACATTTGTTGGGCCGTTCAACCACCCCGGCCTCCTCCTTCTGCAGACTTTGTGGCTCTATAATAAGGTCACGCTATTTCCACCTTAGCTCCCAAAGGACAAGAGTCATACTTCATATAAGTGCTAGAGGGCTTTGTCACTTTGTCACGATTTTTGGGACGTTTGCTTTGTGCATAGGTACATTATCATACTGAACCAAAAACTGCATTCCCCAACTTTTTCCACAAAGTTAGAAAATACGCTATCGTCTCAATTGTTTGCTGTTGCATTAAGATTTCACCTAGTTCAAACCAGCCACAACAGCCACAAACCAAAAGTACATGCACAGTGTAGGGCAATAAGTTCTGTGTCAAAGCCTCTCTAAAAAGTGTACTTAGCATGAAATAGTTAACTCTACCCAGCAATTTCTCTCTCTCACTCTCTCTACCTGCTGTGATCTCTGTCTCTCTGCCTCAGGGGAAACACAATCATCAGTCAGTGGATCCACCCATCCGTCCCTCCATCGTGCCCAGGGGCCCCCCGGGCCACTCCTAACCCCAGAACACTGCACCCTCCCCGGGATGAAACCTGGCCGCGCGCCCCCTCTCCCTCCCTGGAGCCTGTGCGGAGCCGTTGGCTTCGACTCGTCTTACAGGGCGTCGATTCAGCCTGAAATCAAACCCTGGTGAGAGAACACAGGCCTGGATGGACAGACAGATAGATGGATCGACAGACAGTGAGGTGGATATGTGGGGAGCAGATGAACAGATGCATCCAGGCCAGGTTGAGGGAAAAAGAAGACGTCCACAGGGACAAGTGGAGATGAATAGAGGCTGGAAGTGTGTCATTTTCCTGCGGGAGGTGGGGAATGTAATTTTGCGACCCTCCCAAACTTGATCCAGCTTGATGCTCCTACTGTATCTAGTTTTTTAACCAAAACCCCTGAAATCTGTTATGAAACAGAGCTGTGGGAAGGAGAGAGTGTGGAACAGGAGACTCCTCTATTTACCAGCTGTTGTTTCAATTAACACACACACACACAAGAGCAAATCCATGGAAAAGCCAAGCCTACTGTAAACATATGGGAGATAGGGAAAGAGCGATCACACTCGCACACACACACAACTAAAATGTGAGCCCATGCTGCATTAGAAAAACAGCTTACGAATTATGCTCATGTAATAAACTGATACGTTTAATACGTTAGATGTGCTTGAGATATGGAATGCGGTCAGTGTGTGCACGTACTGTAATATCATCTTGTGTCCTAGATTGTAGTGAGGTACTGACACAGAAAAAGCAGTCCCCTGCTCCTCCACAGGGATCATCTCAAACAACAATTTGATTTGGAAAATCAAACTTGTGTACTGACAGAACAAAAAAAGTGGTTTGGTACCAGACAGGTGGTCAGGAGATTAAATTATGAGTAAAATCAGTTTAAAAATAAGTTTGTTTGTATTTTTGTATTTTTCATGTGCTTGATAGTATCTTGATAGTGTATACTGTATATTACTTATATTCTACAAAAGGCACATTATTCTTGCAGGATGAACCATGTCTTTTTGTGCTTCATCAATGGGCCTAAATCTAAATACAGAATCCAGCTGCCTTCACAACAATGACATGCTGTACACATATTCGTATGCTGACTGTCAATATATCTCAGTAAAATACAATGCGAAAGCATCCAAGATGGGTGCAGAGTGAAGGTTTTATTAACTTTTATGCTTCAGTGGTCAACTGTATTGCCATCAGTTGTAGCTTTGGGATTCCTTGTGAAACCAAAACTAATGAGGAAATTCACTTGTGTTAGTTTTGTGAAATCCACAAAAAGAAAGAAACAAGCTTTCAAGGTTTCGAACCATTGTTGGAGTAGAACTGTTATTATCTCTAAAATGAATGGCTAATTAATCTTCATGCTTTTGTAACTGATATGCATTCATATTCAGGGGGGCTCAAGTCCCTTTTGGGTGAGCTGAACACGTGTAATTCAGATACTGGCTTGAGAAACTCTCTGAATCTGCTTATTTTGTTTGTTGCAATGCACAATTTATAGGCACTATTTTTATCTTTTAGTTACCAACTTTCAGCCGGAGCCTTTCTGTGTTCTTCATGTACATACCTTTCTTTTTCTTCACCTGCTCTGTACTACTGTGTCCTTCTCTTCTCTCCCCTTCTCTCCTCTTCTCTTCACACTCCTCTCTTCTCTCCATTTCAAGCATCCGTCCAGAAGTTAACATGGAGGGAAATAAACTTTGAAGCTCTGCGACCTCCAGGCACGAAGGAAAATGAGAGCGAGGGGGGAAGACAGCAAGAAATGCAGGTGGAGGATGAGGGAGTGAGGAAGAGAGTGAGACTTGTCACTGAATGTTTCCATGCAACTATCAAGTGAATTTTACGCAAACTTTTGAAAAGTCCCAGAAAGTAAAATGTGAATTAGGCACGCTCCCATCAGCTGAAGTTGAAGTTGATTAGAACAAATCGGTTAGATAGAAGATAGAAAATAGGCACAGTTTTGGAGAAGAGGGTATTTATTTTTTCTTTTACTAAATCAAGCACTTAACAACTTGTCTGTCCCTCCATCTGTCTACGTAGCTTTAGCTGAAATCTTCCAGCTCTGGCTGCAGTATTGGGTTTCCTGACATTAGCGGCCCCCGTGGCGGCTCCGAGGCTGCTGCTCTTTGAAGCTTCGGCGGTGCTGCTCCGGCTCATTTGGTAACAGGTTGGGAATGGGCCGCTGGCGAAAAATGAGACCCCGGTCGCCTTGGAAACAGGTCCCCCACCCACCTTCACAACGTGGTTAGGAGGGAACGCACGGTGACATTTAGCCGGTTTCTCACCGGAGAGCCAACGACACACGGAGGGTTACAGAGTAAACAAGATTAAACAGAGAGACTCCACTGAGAAAGTGTCAGAGCTGTAATGATGTCAGCCTGGTTACTGGAGCCCAGAAGTGTACGTGTGCACTTTTGTGTGGGTATTTGTGAGAGCATTTGGTTGGAAGTGCCACAACAAAAGGTGTTTTACTCACCTGGTTCACACTTAAACTCTGGCAAATTGCTACATTTAATTAATTTAAAGAATAACTGATGATTTTACTACACCGTGCAAGGTGGAAAAACAGCACCAGGCTTCAAGTTGAAAGGCGGTCAAGGTATCCTGTTACCCTCCTCACACGGAAACCAGCCCAGGATCAGGCCCTGGGCCTATTTTGGGTCCCGACCTGTAGCTCTAGAAACCTGGTTTCGAACAACTGGTTTCAGTGTAATGGGTTTGTCTTCGCGGTGCACATTACTGTGCCATGGCGGGGAAGTAAAAGGGGCTAAATGTTACAGCGTGTTTAACGTAACAGGCTTCTGCTAACTGACCAGCCAGCAGCAGGTATCAGCTTACTGCCGCTCTGAGCCTACAGGCACAACAGCATCCTGGGAAGTGTAGTAAACATAATGTCTGTAAACTACATAAGACAGTTAAAATAAATACTGTGGAATTACCTTTTAAACCCAATTTTACAACTTGTTTAGTGATAATCTAGTCACCGTCATTTCAAGGACTCATTATTTTAAGTTTTTATAACAAACTTGTCTCTACATATTTACTTATGTTCTCTGCATTTTTCTCTTCACTTTCTAGCAGAAGCATCTCTGAGCAAGAAGACCTTGTTGATTGTAAACTGTGTTTTCTTTCAGCAAAACAGAACACGTATGGGTGCATTGAGGAATAATTCTGGGAAAGATCAATTGATAGCAAAGTGATGTGCCCCATTCAAAAATGCAAATATCTTTTGGTGATCTGTAAAAGTAAAAAAAAAAAGAAAAAAAGATGAGCATTACTCATATTAGACTAATTCTCATTCCCTCTCATGACCAGTCCAAAAACCGTCTTTACGCTGGCCGCCTCACAGTACTTTACAGTACAGTTTTACATTATTTGGTATTTCAGTACCTGGTGCTCGTGTTTTGATGCTGCTGCACTCGTCAGCCTACAGCAGCTGGTGGTGAAGTGCTTTGTACTCCAGTGTTTGGTGCTCCAGGACTTTGTCCTTCAGTACTTTAGGTAAAATTAAGTTCTTCTGCAGTTTAAGCAGTTAATTATAGCCATAACTAATTATCAGCTGGCTCTGTCATTCAGACGTGTAAAACTGTAAGCAGGTCGTGGGCACAATCAGAAACAATTTTTTACTGCAAACAGCTTTTCCCTGCAGTAATCAAGCTGAGAGCAACCTGATGCAAAGTACTTTACATTTCAGTCTATATGCTCTCACTGCTCTCACCTCCCTCTTTCTGTGTCCCTCTTTATCACTCATAGTCCTCCTCTTCCTCTCTTTTTCACTTGTTTTGCCTCATCCCTGTACATCTTTCCCTCTCTGTCTCCCTCTCTGTGCTGCTGATTAAGAACACAACCTGTTGTTGTCGCCACTCTTTCTTGATTACCTGCTGCTATTTTTTTTATCCCTTCATCTTCCTCCTCCTCATCTCCATCTCTTTTTGGCCTAGCTGCTCGCTCAACCACACAGTGCATGTGCGTGTGTGTGCATGTGTGTGTGTGTGTGTGTGGCTGTGCGTGGCAGCCTAACGAGTTTGATAGCTGTCACCTGATCTCGGTGATGAGGGTTGCTGTAGTAGCGAGAGGAACGGGAGCGAGAGGAGAGTTAGGTTTCTCCGCTGTAATTAGTTTTCCCAGCCTCTAATTATACCAGACGGAATTACAAGCCTGATTGACTGTCATTTAAGCATTTTAATTCATGGAATTACCCTTTTTCTCTTTAAAAATGAGGGAGAGTTGTTGTTTTGACAGGCAGGCGTGTTGGGATGGAAGTGGCAGAGTGCGGACCCTACCCATACATACAGCCAGTTTTTACAGAGGTAAACACACTTTGTCAGAGTAAAGCAAAAAGACATTGGCCACTGTATACCAGTGAGTTGAGATGAATATCCTGAACTAGTGAACACACTAATGCACTGAGAGTGGATCAGTCCGTTGCCTAATTTATGTTAGATATTCTGTAACAAAAACTTTAAAAAAGAGACATTCACTGAGTAAACACTAACCGACTTTAGATACTTTATCTAATTCTTCCTCCTCTCCCGTCGGCTCCTCTCGTCTCCTCTCCTCTTAACCCTGGAAGCTGTGTTGTTTTAACCCTCATCTTTAATTCATCCCGACCAAGGAGTCTGCACTCAAAGCAGATTAGAGAAGCCGAGAGGCGACACAGAGAGTCATTTGGTTTCTCTTCTGTTTATAATCTTGTTTTTCCTATTTCCTCATTCAACATGAGAGGTTTCAGTAAGCCTCTGGACACTTTATACTGTACGTCTGCTCTCTTTTGTCAGCTTTATCCAATTTATGTTTTATGAGCTACTGAGAATGATCATGATCAAAAATCATTTAGTCTCCTACTACATGTTTATATTTGAACATGTTTGGTGAAGCTTCTCCCCTCTGGATGGAGAGTTAAAGCACCGGGTCCAACAGGATGAGAAATGACTTCATCTCTCATGAAATCAAGCTGTTCAATACTCACGATGAGTCAGCTGATGATGAATATTCGGTGGGTCATGAAGGTGATACTGTTTTAACCATTGAGGATTGGTCTAAATTGAGATGGCTTACTGTACTCCACTAGATGTAGATTGTTTTTTTTATGTGAGCCTGAGCCTGGTTGACTCTTCCACATGTTCACATATTTCTGAGAGTAGTTGTAAAGCAAAGCAGCACATTTTTTACCAAATCAGTCCTGGAGGCGCTGGTGCAGGCTGCCAATCTTGTCAGCAATAATCAGTTTTGTTTATACACTAATGTCACAAAATGAATATGGTAATGATTTATTTTGGAAAAAATGCAACATAAACTTTAAACTTTAAGTTTGTAGACTAAAAGCTCAAAGGTTTCCATGAGTCACGTCATGTGATTAAACATCCTACATCACTGCTTTAGCTCTGTGAAGCTTGATAAAGCTGAAATATTGGCTAATGGACTTTGTTCATATAGTGTACATCTGATATCCAACTAAAACAAACACACACACACACACACGGATGTCTGTAATTCGATCCTGTTCCTCATATCAGGTGTGATTCCCGTCACCACGCTGAAGTGATAAACGAGTCAGCACCCTGTTTCCACACTGAACATTCAGATCAGATCCTGCAACAACAAAGGCAACTGCTCTGTCTCAGTTTTTGTTCCTTTAACAGCAAAAATCACTTTAAAGGTTTTTATTCTAAAGAAATAAAGGAGAAGGAACATTTAGGAGAGGCTTGCCACAATATTGATCAATATGTAACTTGCCTCTCAGTTTTTATCTTTTTGTCTTGAAACTATGTTTAAACTCAACTTATTCCTCATAGACTATCAAGACAGTGTTCTGCATCTGAGTGTGTGTTAAACGAGTGTGTGTGTGTGTGTGTCTTTTGGCTTTGCGTTGCTGCTCATGCTGCTGTAGTGACCTGAGAACTCGCTGATCTCATTAATAATCCGGCTGACTGAACTCCATAGAGCTCTCACCCCCCTTTCTCTTTCCTTTCCCCTTATTGTCTTTTGTTTCTGTCTTTTCCTCTTCTGTTTTTCTTTTGTTCCTGTCTCTTCTGGTCTCTTGCTTCCCTCTCCATCCTCGCCATCCTGTCTTTCTTCTGTCTCTGCCTCTCCTGCTCTTTCTCTCTGTACATTTCTTGCTGTCTTGCTCTCCCTCCCTGTCTGTCCCCTATCTCTTTCTCAGTCTGTCTCTCGTTCGCTCTCCCTGCAGACTTCTGCCTCTGATAGAGCAGCAGCCCCTCAACCGATTAACTCTGCAATCCCTTAATAACAATCTCATTCCCGCTATCCCTCCCTCCCTCCCTCTCTCTGAAGCCCTCCCAGTTCATTTGACCACTTTATTTCAACCTCCCATTCATGGGGCTCAGATCACACAAGGGGCTGTAATGACAGCACATTTATTAATTAATTGCATGTGTAATTGCTAAAATTAAGTTTTGGAAACTTGGTAATGATGTGAGGAATTACAGGGATGGAAGGAGGGGACGAGCTTTGAAGACAAACCCCGTCAAGTTCTTTAGGGGATGGAGGATGGGGGAGGCGTGGATGGATGGATAGAAAGGGAGAGATAGAAAAAGAAAGGAGGAGAGCGAGGGGGGTGGGAGAGGAGTAATCCAGGAGGAGAGCCGCACTGTAGGGCTGATCAGAGCCGAGAGTTTTGTCTCTGGGCTAATCTTCTCTTCTGAAGTAGTGTCATGGCCGTCACTCCGTCCGTTGGTCTGTCCGTCGTGCGGCAGCAAATTCCCCCATTGATTCAGACTGGGCCACTTTAATTAACTTCCTCCCTGAGATAATGGCTAGCTCAGAGGAATCTGCTCGCCGCGAAAAAACTCTGAGAAAAACTTTTCCCTACGTCTCCAGGATGGCTAAGGCGGCCCCTTCAGCGCTGCGTAATTTATTTCTTTTTATTGTCAAGACTTTGTCCGAAAAATGAGATTTGAACATGAGGAGTGAATTGTTTATTGTCTGGGGTATTCGGGAGCAGATGTGGGTTCTGGGTCTCTCTGTGCTGAGACGATAGGAACGGATTCCATTGTGTGTTGAGTGTGTAATTTCACTGGATGGACGCTCGGATGGGAAAAATGTCCTTGGAGGGATAAATGGTTTATCAGACACGTGAACTGTCGAGAAGGGGAGCGAGAGAGGGATGGAGAAAAAAGGGAAAGTTGAAGAAAAGAGGTGTCAATAGAGCAGTTTATACTCAGACATACATTCATGCCACTGAAAGAGGTAAATTGGTAGAAAACAGAGTCCATATGTTTTGTACGCTGCTGGCCTTTCATTCAGCTTATTTGGCCACAAAGCTTTAAGTTGTTACTTATTTCAAGGCAGAACGATGCAGAAGCTGATGGAAGGGATGGATAACAAAACACAACAAAACCTAAACCATTCACTTGTTGCAGTTCAAGTTTACAGTAAATATTACAATAGTAATACAAGCATGCAACTGTCGCATTTTCCGGCCTGTTTTCTCTTTGTGTTGGGTAGTTTGTCAGTGGCACTCACAGAAAAATATCTATCTTGTATGTTTTCTGAATGTGTGTGAGGATGCCAAAGTGCATGTGTGTGTGTGTGTGTGTGTATAGACATTTCTGTGCAGTATTGTGCAAGTACTAAATTAATCTAACAGGACTAGCGCCTGTGGTCATAGTTTACAACAAAAGTAGTAAGAATTTAATCAGTGCGCTGTCAATGAATTGCATTTTGTTCGTGATTCTTTTTATTTTGATTTAATTTTTGTTTGTGTTTCACAATGATATTTTCATTCCACTTTTCATGGACCCATCATTCAGGCGTCAAAAAGCGACAATAAAGTGGTATTTTAGCAGACCAGTGTGAGTGAGGTACCATTTTCCTGGTTAGTTTTTGGTGACTTTACATTAGCCACAGAGAGAGGAAAGACATTGGAAGGGAAACTTGCAGCCAATCCAGTGGTGCGCTGCATTTTCAGTGTCAAAACTGATTTCATATCCTCCATGTCCCCTCCTGTCAACCAGTTGGGGTCATTAGTGCAGAGACAAGGACATGAACCCTCAATGGCTTCCCTCCCTCAAACTTTGCTAATTGTCTTCATTGGCACACAATTGGCAATGTTCAGTGGTGACTTAACTGCACTTTGCACCCTATGTCTAGATTCATGTAATTAGCATCCATTATCATGGAAATAATCTCTAAAAATTATTAGATGCACTCTTTACCTCTCAGATAATGAATAATAATGTTCTTTTTTGGCTTCATAGTGTTGTCTAACCTGCAGTATTTCTATTAGCTGCTTTCTAAATGAACAACAATAGGCAAGGGTTCAACCCATCAAATTTTCTTTTTTGTAAGGTGAATCACCTCTCTATCAGTCTAGTTTGTAGATAAAGAGGAATATTGCAGAGTACAGTTTATTATCTGTATAAATGACGAAAATTTCATAACTGTGACAACATTGACTGTGAACAGACATTCAGACAGAGAAGTAAAATAGCGTCATCTGTGTTAATTTTCCACTTTAAAGCCATTAAAGTTGTTCCTCTCAGCTTTTTAAAAGAGTACTCCACCGATCAAGCATTGCACTCCTGTAACATTGTCTGACTCATGATGGACAGAAAAAACAAAAAAAAACAAAATCTATGCAGCAGAACCATGCTTTTATATTCCACGCATTATCAAAACCTGGCGCCTACATTACCCACAATGCCACTCGAATGCACACAGATCAGATAGTGATTCAGAATTTTTTCCTTTTCAAACTTGTAGTCTTTAGATCCGACCAATGCTGCCTCATGTGACATCACTTGAGGGAAATAATCAGTTGTCCACGTAACTCCCTCCACAAAAGGCTTTATACAACTTTTTCACATATGTAGTAGAATATTGGAAATAGGAAACTTAATTTTTTGCCATGAGGACAAAAACACGACTCCAGCTGAATGCCAACGTTTCTCCATGACAGCTCGATGAAAGCACGCTTGCATGTTCCACATGTTAACCAGATCAACTTAACAAGGTGATAATATGTCAGTATTGTGTTTACAGTTTGTTGTGCTGCCTGCAAGTAGTCAAAAAAATCAATAAGGGCAGGTTTAACTATTACACAGGAGCAATAATATTATCAAACATGTCATCACACAATGTAGTATATGGTTCTCTACTTTTAGCTTTAATGTTGCATTCAGATGAATATAATGTTATCTATCTGTATTCATCTCTCTAAGTTGTTTCTGGTTTGTTACTTAAATTGTCCAGCAGGCCATGAAATGACCTTCGAGACAGACAGGTCTACACCAGGTTAATGACAGACGGTCAGTGTCGTTTTACTGGTGAGAGCAGGTCTGAAAGGTCTGCAAGTCCAAAATGACTGAACATCTCCTCATCTCCTTTACCTGTCTGCTTCCACTGAGAGGCACAAAGAGGGGCCAGCTAATCCATGTTGGTGTGGAGGGAGGACGGGACAGGTAAACCCAGCCAGCCAGCCAGCCAGCCAGCCAGCCAGCCACTCCGATGTGAGGGCTCGTGATAGCGGAGACACTTGATCACATTTATCTGCAGTTTACACCTTCCTGTCTTGATCTCTGAGCTATACAGGGGATCACCTTTCCTGCTCAAAGAAAGAAAGCAAGCAAGCAAGCTAGAGTTGGGGGTGGGAGGTGGAGGGGTGGATGGATGGAGGGAGAGAAAAGAGGCCAGGGCCCTCTGTGTGAATGCTGGTTGGGATTGTAAAGCGAGCTGAGCGATGACAGCTAAATGCGCTAATTTTCTACTGGGACTCTGGCTTTGTCTCACAGGGAGGGCCGAGCCACGGAGCTGTGACATCGAGGGGCCGGTGAACTTTTTTTTTAAGATCTCAGTAATCCGGTTGCAAGTTTGGTGACTGAATTTTGGTATAAAATGTTTAACAAACGCTTGCAGCCTGACAAGACTGACAAATCATATCCAAGCATTCATGTGCTCGTCAGTTCATTAAAACTTTTTAAATATTCCGACACATTCCTCGTGTTTATGGATAAAAAGCTCTTTTGAGTGTAAAACTGAAATATCCTCAACTGTGTGTTCACACCAAAACCAAGACACATATTAACTGACTGTAGAGCAGAATGGAGGACAATATGGGAGAGGAGAGGTGAGTCTTTGTATTGTGTGTTTATAAAGTTCAAAAGTGATTACAGATATCTGCATTCATTTATGAGAGGAAACAATAAAAATAGAAAAAACATGAAGTGTCCTGTTTTTTACTGTCCTTGAGAAATGAGCTTTTTAAAATCAAATTCTACCGTGTTTTGATTTGTTTGTTGTTTGTTCCTAGTTTTGGGATTCTTTTATGCGAACTGTGTGGAAATTAAATGTCTTGATCTTGATCTGTCTGCAAAATACTTGATTTCCACCACAAGCTTATTAGAACGTGCATTTTTTTGGACTCATGTTTTATTCAGAGATCACAATCTTAGTTCAGAAAATGAATGTGATGAATACAAATATTGACAAGACTGACACAAGTTGTAGTTAATATTGAGGAATGACTTTGCTTCCCTCCCCTAAATGATGCTGCATATCTGCATAGATATACAATATGTAATAAATGCAAAAGTACATGTAAACACAGTTGTCTAGAGCAGCTTACTTTGTGCTTTAAGCTTTTTCAAACTCAGACATACCACAGATATAACAAATATTAATGTGACCCTATAATGATAAATGCATTGCAGTCAATGTTATGTAAAGAAAAGGCCTTCTTAAATACAAAAAGGCAGCGTTAATTTTTACTTAACGGGTTTATTCTTTTCTGGTTGGTTACACCCTTGTTCCCTGACATTTACCATTACATTATACCCTGGCATAGTGCCTGGAAGCCAGGAAAAATACTGAAAAGATACAACAAACTGATGTTATGTGACTGGGAAGATGTTGGCTTTAGAATAACAAGTATTAATATCAAAACAACAAAGTAAGGGCAAAGAAAACACAAAATGACATGTGGGTGTTTTCTGATCTGATGGCTATGTTGACGTAGGAAATACTAAGTTTAGCTGCAGGGTTGCAGTAGTATTCCTGCAGATAGAAGCTGCTGATCTTCATTATGATTTGTTGAATGTTGATGATACACAAGGTGCATTTAGGGAAAATAAAGTAGGAAAAAGTGGAATATGTAATGTTTGTTAAGCATTTTAGATCATGACTGCAAACATTGGAGTAACTCTCAACACACTGTGGTGAGGTGAGTAGGGAGAGGACATTTGAGGCAAGGGGGAAGAATGGGAAACACACACACACACACACATGCACACACACACAGATGCACACACACACTCTAGCATTAAAGCTCTACGATGTAAAGAAGCAATAAGCAGTGATAATCCCCCAGGATTCTTCATGGGAACAGTCTCCTGTTGTTTAGTTGTAATTATCCTTTAATATGGACTCTGATGTCGTCTCTGCTTTCGCCTGCGCTGCCTCATATGCACACACACACACACACACATGCATACAGTACAGTACATAGAAAGGTTTCTCTCTCTTGTGCACACACAGGTACACACACAGCGTTGCTCTGTGCATCATTACACTCACTGTATTGCCTTACACAGGTAGAAACCTGAAGACTGTGTTAAGCTGTTTAAGACTCTTTTAGCTTCATTAAGACAGACAGAGCTCAGTCAGACAAAGTAGCTTTCACTGAGGCCCACAGTCTGCGGCATTCAGTCATGGATAATTTAACACAGACCAAATGTCAAGTGATTTTCAACTTTTACTTTGATTCTGTTCCATTCTTTTCCTCCTCCGATACCTTCCATTCTTTTCTATTTTATTTTTATTCTATTCTGTTCTACTCTATTTTGCGCTCTTCTGCAGTCATAATACAAATGTGCTGACTGAGAAATGTTCTCTTGTCTGCCAGCCAATGTCAATCATCTTGCCTGTTTGTGGAAATCACACCTGAGCCAAAGAAACGCTCTGCAAGTGGTTTCACGTGTCTCTATTACGCCCGAGGAGAGCCTGATTTAACTTCAGAGACGCTCGGAGAAGCATCAGAAATTAAAAGTGAGGGAAATTATCTGACAGAAATACTCCTCGTGACGAGACGGAAGTTGGTATTTTCTGTTGGTGCGGTTGCTTTAATGTGGTTTCACAAGCAGACCAGAGATGAAAGCAGTTTGGAGTCATCTTAAAATATGATTTTCATGATCTCAGCATAAAATTCCCTCAATTGCTCAAGTCAGAATTCTTCCACGGCTTCATCCTATTATTCCATATTTTATATTTCCTTCCTTTTATGTTATTTTTCCTTCCTTTTATGTTATTTTCAGTCATGCTCCCTCAACACCCTGTAGTTCAATGTAAAACAAGCTGTGAATCACACGCTACACCCTGTAAAGTTATCCATTTATAAAATAATTTCTTATAATTTTCTGACGTTTCAAAAGGATTGTCATATTTCCCTGTCAGCTGGAAAACACTTAACCCTGATTTTTAAGAAATTAAATACCCAGATGACCAGATATTTATGCTATTTACTTAAAGGTCTATCAACTACTTCTTTAACTACTGAAAAAAGAAAAGAAATGTTGAAAAAAAATGAAGGTACTGTACATCTACTTCTCCAGTACTGGGTCTGTTTCAGATCTGTTGCGAGGGCAGTCGACCACCAGGGGGCACTGCAACTTCATGGCCCCACAATGGAGCAGGAGAGGGCCGCCTGTGGAGAGAGTGTAGTGAGAGTTTGTGACAAAGAGAGAAAGTGTGACACAGAAAAAGACATGGGAAAAGTAGTTAGGAAGACAGAAATGTTGGGAAAGTGATATAAATAAAGACGTGATAGACCGAAATGAAGAGTGAAAGACAAATACAGAGAGGGAGACAGATGAGTGGATGGACAGAGGGGCTACGAGCGAAGTCTGAGTCTGTTGAGTTCATCAAAGGAGTTCGGAGTAAAGACAACACGTTCTCCAGTCCCTCAGCTTCATGGAGGGACACTCGTCTGTTGTTGTCCGTCTAAAACTTTGCTTCATTGCTGCTCTGTACCCCCACTGACCCTTTTTAAGTAACAAGCATCACAGCCCTATTGAATGTATTTCACCACTCTGAGTGAGAAAAACTCATTTGTGTGGTGAAAGATGGAGTTGTTTTTCTGTTTTTATCAGTTTTCTTTATGTTATGTCTTATATATTAAGATTAATATGTACTCAGTGAACTACATGCATCACAAAAGGGATTCAGCCTGTCCTTGTCTCGACGTGGACTTGACCTGTAAGTTGCTGCCTCAGCTCTGACTTTCACTAACCTTCACCTGTTCAACTTCTCATGTGGATAGAAAAGCTCACGGCAGCAACAATGACTCACAATGGGAGAAACGGCACAATAACCTGAAAAAGCTAGAACACCAACGTTACCACCGACAGCACGGGAGGTCAAGGGTCAGAGCCGCAGAGCCCAGTCAACAAATGTCAACTCTTTGTTGTAGGACAATAATGAATTACTGAAAAAGTTAGAAATGTAAAGAAGTCGAGGTGAAAGAAGTAAGTTAGAAGTAGGAAGAAGCTTTTTAAGAGGGAAAAGAGAAGACAAGGCCATGAGAGTTCAAGTAGGGACTGACGTCAGACTATGACTGCACTGTTCTCTAATAAAGTTGAATATGAAAGGTCGCCGGTACATATAAGAGTGGTTATGAATGCTACTGATCAATTCCAAGATGATGAATCATTTTTTCATTCTTATTCTGACAACTTTGAGATATTGTTATGATCACACAAGAATCTGTTCAATGGACTGATTGAGCCCAAAATTAAAGGGGCCTTCCACTGATTTTAGACACAAAGTTCAGTTTACTCAGCCGGTGGAAACAGTTCTATAATTTTATCTCAGCCTGTATTACAAACTGGAACAGTGGGGTTTGAAAGAGGATGGATTTTGGAGGCAGATGGCTCTAATGAAAGACACTATTGAGTTGGATTATGGGAAATGCAGGATTGACCCATACTATAGACAAAACTTCAAGATATCTTGACCTCTGCTGCTTTGATTTTGACCATTCTTTGGTAAGTTTCTTGTGAGTCCCCCAAGTTTATAGAAGTGTAATATTAAATAAGTGGAGTACCCCTTTAAGTTATGTAATACTGAATAAAGGAAAATTAGTCTAAGATCGTTGCTGAGATACTGCCAGTTATGTTTATAAAACCAAAAAAAATTCAATTTAATGTGAAACCTGCAAGTTCCGTTGTTAGGTAACACACCATAACCCAAACTACAACGCAGAAGCAATAAAATAACTTTTTTTCTTTTTAAACTGGATTATTTTTCACAACATTGCGGCAATGACGACGAGAAAAAAAGGAGCTGAAGGAAAGACTGAGAGGAGGAAGGAAAGAAGAAAGAGACACAAAGAGGAACAGAGACAGAGCGAGTCAAAAGCCTGGAAGTGTTTCCTGAGCTCTCGTGTGTGTGTGTGTGTGTGGTGTGTGTGTGTGTGTGTGTGTGTGTGGGTGGGTGTGTGTGTGTGTGTGTGTGTCCAGGGGTCCTAGAAGTGGGAAAAAAACATCTGTGACCGCAGTGATGTCATTGAGAAGGGTGGCAAGAGAGGAGCAATTAACCATCTCTAACACACACACACACACACACACATACAGGAGCGGTGTGGGACAAAACAGAGCTGTAAAAACAGGGCCAGCTTGCGGCCAGTCAGTCCGTTACCCATAATGCCTTGGGTCTGGATGGTTGTCACTAGGTTCCGGTCGGCGTGGCAACAAAGCTTATTAATCTGCTGATGGAGGGCCAGCTGCAGAGGTGGCAGACACACACACACACACACACACACACACAGAGACACAGACACACACAGACACACACGTTTGTGCACAAACGAACACGCACAGGCACACATTTACACAAGCACACACACACACACAAGCACACACACACACACACACACAGTCATACACAATAAGCACAAGTGACTGTTTGTTGCGCTTCAGTTTTAGCGCTGTACACTCACACAACTCCTCTGACACACAGAGACACACACACACACACTCACACACACATTCTTGCGCTCTTGCTCACCTCTGCATCACTGTTGGTTTTGAGTCAAACCTCTGAAGGTCAACACTCAGTGTGACACTTAATCATTTCTCTACACACACTATCACAACATGCATCACTCACCTTTCCCTTTTTTTTTATTGCTCAACATTTCTGATTGGTTTTACAAACACAGAGAGAAAGAGAGCGAGCCTGAAAGTGTGTGTGTCTGTCTATTTTTGTGTCCGCGTGTGTTTGCGGTGTGTGTTTTTTTAGTTTTTCTCCAACTTTAATGCTGTTCCCCCAGCATATCCTTGCTGGTTGCCTAGAGACAGGGATTTGAGCGAGGCCCCTTGGTTCATTCCCACACAGTCCTCCGGTCTGTGTGTGTGTGTGTGTGTTCGTGTGTGTGTGTGTGTGTGTGTGTGTGTGCATGCATGTTGAAAGGATATTTCTCTCCTTTGCCTTTTGATTCATTCTCAGTGTGAAGCAGCTCCCTGTGGAGACAGTATGGGTGGGCAGAGAGGAGGAGAGGAGAAGAGAGGAGAGCGGAGGAGACGAGAGGAGAAAGTGACAAGAAAGCTGAAGGCTAAGTAAGGCAGGATGGAAAGAGTGAAAGAAAGGAAAGAGAAAAAAAGGAGAGGAGCTGGGCAGTATGTCGTATGAACGATGAAGGGAGGAAAGGAGGGAAGGAGGAGGGAAGGAGAGCTGCTGGTCACACATCAAGGCCTGAAAACAAAGAAGCCAAGAACTCTCCCTCCTCTCCTTCCTCCGTCCCTCCATCCCTTCATCTCTCCATCCCCGCAAACACAAGTTTCTCTTCTCACAGGAAGGGAGTGAATCCAATGCTTCAACAGCCTGACGGGGGGAGGGGGGGAGTACATGATAATATCTCATCACCTCATCTGATGCAAATGTTTGACTGGTTATAAAGTTCTCCCAACTACGACCCTCATCGTACCAGACCTCTGAGTACTTGAGCCTTGATCTATGCAGGATTCACTTGAAACCAGTGAAAGCCACTTTGTTAGCATTTGTATTATATTTACACTCATAAAAGGCCAAAAGTCAGTTTTCAGCAGCTGAGATGTGACTTCATTATACAGTAAAGTAAAATAATAAAATATAGATATTTTTCATGTAAAAATAAAATAAATGGAAATCCACAAGTTATATGTTCAATGTAAAACATTGTCAGCACTTTACAATTTAGCAAATGATTTATAGTGTAATTTTGTTTGTACTTACTAGTTCTTACAGGTATTTATATGTAAATACAATGGAGGAAACAAGGAGGAGTATGAGGAAGAAGGGATGATTTGGGCATTTTAGAGGAAATAACGCTGATATTCTGCTGAACATGTAAAGTAATTTTGGTTTGACGGACTTCACAGCAGAGAAACAAGTTTGTAATGGGACAATATACAAGTAAGTGTAGTAGAGATGGGATCGCCCTCTGATTCCCTTTCGAAATAAAAGTACGGTAACACATTAATGTCACACAGGCAGAAATGCAGTTTAGTTTATAATTGTATGTTTCAACTGGACTTTGTGCAGGTCAGTCAAGTTCTTCCAAACCTAACCGAGAAAACCATTTCTATATAGACCTAGCTATGTACAGGAGGGTATTGTCATGTTGAAACAGGAAACAGCAAAACACAAACTGTTGCCCAAAAGTTAGACGCACAGCACCGGCTAAATAAATATTATATACTGCATCATTAAGGTTGTATGTACACGTCCAAACCTACACCATGAAAAACAGCCCCAGAACTAAAGTACACACACGTATGTGAACGCGTATCCACATACTTTTGGAGTATTTTTCCTCCAGTTCTAGTGACATTATTTATTAATTTGCTGTACAACTACAATCACTCTTATATATTTAGTGCTGGCTCAGAATAACATGTTGCAGTGTTAATCCTGATTTCATTAATAATAAGAAAACATACTAATCACAGTTACTAATAACAGTTATTAATTCAAAAAGTTGGTATCTTTGTTCTATAATCACCATCTTGAAGTTGAATCATCCAAAAATAGCACCCTACCTCTGTCAATCTGACTTATTTTCAACAGAATTTGTCATCATCTTCCCACTACTGTATCTTAAATGACAAAATGACAGTTTCATTCACTTCCCACTACTCTGATTCGCACTACGTTTGAATTTGACAACGCAGCAAGAATGTTTGGTGTCACTGAGAGAGGAACTTTACAAATTTGGAAGGTGAGAAACTATCTCTTTTTACTTAATATAGCAATTAGTGTATAAAATCACTGCTCGTCTTAACTGGAATCACAACAAACCCACTCACAGTCTTATCAGTCTACAGAAAACCTTCTGTTTGTTTGTTTGTCAACTTTTGTCAAACTCCCATGAGCCCTTTCTGCCTCTTCTTCTCCTCTCTACTTCATCATCTCTCCTCCTTTCCCCTCCCTATCCCACCTCCTCTCTCCTCCTTCCTCACCTCCTCATCATCACCCCCCCCCCGCACATAACGCCTCCTGATCCCAATCAACCCCCTTCCCCCCCCCCTCAGCCCCCCCCCCTGCATTCCACCCTGCTGATGTCAGACTTTAAATGAACCAAAGTGTGTGTGTGTGTGTATGTGTGTGTGTGTGTGTGTGTGTGTGGGTGTGTGTGTGTGTGTGTGTGCGCGCTAAAGGGTCAGGCTTGGTTGCCAGGACGATAGGCCCTCCAACAGCTTTCTGCTCCGACGCTTTGAGCCCCGAGCCCTCCTCAAAGCATCATGGGAAAACAATTAAAACCTCCTCCAAATCTCTCTTACTCTCCTTCTCTTTCTTTCCCTCTTTGTCCCTCTATCTCTCTTTCTCTCTTCATCTCTCCATCCCGGCCTCTCCATCGCTCTCTCTTTCAGACAATCTTCACTCAAGCTTGAGTTTGTGCCTGAATTGGAAGTATTTTTATTCTATTTTCCACCTGAGATGTCTCTTATAGGGGGGACAACAGGGGGGCTTTATTCTAAACACCATAGTCTGAAGGCTGTGTGTGTGTGTGTGTGTGCTTGTCTGGATATTTTCTTTGTGTAATATTCAGTGTGAAGGGAAACAGGCTCCTGCTCAGTTATTTGCAGAGGCTTTAGTAATTTTGTCAGAATATTCACAAATGCATGATAAATGTTTTGACCATTGGAGTTTGTTTTTAGTAAGACTGCAGTCCTCCGCCCTCCACGAACTTCAAAGCTAAAATCTATATTCTTCGGTCACAAATGTATGAACAGAACTGGATACTGTGTCGCTAAATGGGGCCCCAATTATTCCAGTGAATAAAAAAATGGGTGCCTACACTAAAAAATTTTCCAGGCTTCAAAAGTTTTGGCCCACTAGCACATGATAGTTATAGCAGTGTCCTTCTGAGCCACCTGACATCCTACTTACTCCATACACACCTCTCTTTGTGACTTTTTTATTCTTTTATTGGACTTAATGCCTTAAATTGCGATTATACAAAGAGTACGTGTTTGTCTCTTATCTGGTAATAATTATATGTTGAGGCCATGATCATAATGACAAAATCACTACATAGCCCTGCACTCTTCTAAAAGTAAAACAGACTTTTATCATGGACACACCAATCAAGGATTCACCAGGGAGGATTAATGGTTACTGTGAATGCAAACTGTAAACAAAAACATGTATATTTTACCAAAATAGTTTTTAAAACTTTTTTGGCATGACATTTTTGGCTTTATTATTTAACCAAACACCATAAAGAAAGACAGGGGCTGACAAATGTCTCTACCATAACTGGAAACAAACCAAAGATAATGTTTCAATTTAAATCTGACTTGGCTTCAACCTTCTCAACATGCTGGGATACACTACAGCCCTGGGTGACCTTATAAACTGGTAGGTATAAATGTTTTTTGGAAATAATTCCCAGCAGGAAAAGTAAAAATAAATGTTATCTTTACATGTTTCTGCTTCTGGATAGTCAGAAAGCATTTGCTGCGTTTATTCACCATCTTAATTGATAGTATACAAGCTGTGCATTAAGATTTATACTAATGTTTTATGATATATAAGTCAGCATATAGATTGTGTTCACTGTGTTTGTCAAGGCAAAAGTTGGAAACAGAAGATGGAAGTCAGCTGGGTTAAACTGCAGCAATAATGAGACTCACCTTCCACAGATTTAGGATTGCCACCGACAGTAGCCCAAAGGCCACAGGTCGCATGGATAAACAATAAAACAACCCATCCTGGTCACTTACTGTTCGCCACTCTGTGTCAGTTACACACACTTTTCTTCCAGGCCTGTCCAGTGCAATTAACTTGATGTTGATAAAGAGTCAAAGTGAAAGTGAAACCAACAAATGCTAAGCGAGAGCAGTGTCCTTTGTGGGGTTTTTGTTCAACACACAAGGAAATCCTGAATGCTAAACTATTTTCCCCCTTCCATTCATTTTCCTTTTGGCTGACAACAGCTGGGCAGAGCAGCATGTAAACAGAGACGACTTTTCAATGAGAGAACGCAGTCGAGAGGGAGAACTAAATCTGTGTAAAAGGCATGAAAACTGTCTAACTCACAGATAAAGACAGTTAAAATGTTGAAAGAATGATCCAAAGTGCCTTTTTCTAGTCAATAGTTTCCCCCAAAGTTGCTTAACTATTGTACTGTACTAACATAAGGTTCATAATCGGTTATGATCAATAAATAAGGAAAAAACAGGAATAAAACAAATATTTTGGCTATGATTATAGCTATGCTGCAGTAGCATTTGGTACTTCTGAGGAAGTCCAACCTCTGTGAGTGGACCCATTCTTTGACACTTTTTGAAAAGGAAAAATCCACCCTATTACAACTTGGATCATATTTTTCAGACACTATTACAACGGTTAATAATGACTTTCTACTAATCACGTTAACTTGTGATTTGGGGAAATGTTTTAAACGACGGTAGGTGTAACTGTCTGCTTACAAACCCACTTTAATATCTTGTACTTTCACTTTCAGTGGTTCAGTTTTTGGTTCCAGTAATCACGCTGAACTGTTCGCTTGATAACAACCAGTCTGATCACTTGAATCGCTCATGTTTATTGACCCATCAGACTTGTAGCAATGTCATCATTCATCCAATTTTATGCAATTACTACTCACTTGGACAAATTTACTTTTGCAGATGATTTATACTAAAATTCATCATGTCGCTCATGAAGTTAAAGATTAATAAATGGTAACCAAATCCGATCAACAATCCTCCACGTCTGTCACTCACCGTTACATCCGGCCCCGGTCTCACGAGTTTTCACTGTACCTAACAATCCTCTGTGATACTAAGTCTTCTCGATCAGACAGGGCCTTTGTGTACTTTTCTGCATTGTCATTTTCAATAATGCCACAGCTAACACATCATCTGCTTCCCAGCTTATTATCTCTGCATGTACTTTACAAATTCAATTAGGCCCCTTATTTCCATCTTGTTACATTTCCTCAACAGCTGAAATAATTTTTGGAACTGCAGTAATTTACTACACAACATTAACATTTTCTGTCGTGAGCCGTCACATCTTCGTCTCTCTGACAAACTTACTGAAGTCATAGATAATTCATTTGATTCTAAATTACAGCTTTCCATCGCGTTGCGCGCCCCTCTTGCAGGGGTTTGTTGTGACAAGCGGGCGCGTCGCTCGTCTCCAACCGTGATTTCTGTCGGCCCTGATGACAAAGATATCATGCAGCGCGTCTTTAAACATGACGCTGACATGTAGCACTTATCCACTCACTCAGAGAGAACACGACAGCATTGCTCCTCGTGACACCTCCCTCATTTCCCATGATGCACATGTAAGGGGTCGCCTCCGCAAGACGATTAGTAATAATAAGAGTTCTTGAAAATTTTGGGATGTACTTTATTTTAGTGGGGTTTTTTTCCAAGAGGGGAATGGGGTGGGGAGCGGAAGGGGACAAAAGCTGCCAAAGAGCCATTGTGTCTCAATAAAATGAGACATTTCTCCTATTGTGTGTGAATGAGTCACTTATGAAGGCAGTAACGTTGTATAAAGGGAGACGTTTATTTAATTCTGATTCCAGTCCCAATTTGCATCTGAAACAATGAAAAGGCTTCATTTGATGTGTTTGTCTTGTTGGGGGACTGGAGGCTGAGGGCAGAGGAGAGGAGAGCAGATAACTGGAGAGGGAAGTAACAGAGAGGAAAGGAAAAGAAAGAAGAGGAGAGCAAGGGAAGAAGAGGACAGGCTAGAAGAAAAGAAAATAGGTGAAGGAAAGAGAGGAAAGGGAAAGAAAAACCCAGGAGGAAGCAAAAGAGAGGAGAGGGGGAGAAAGGAAAGAAAAGGAAAGCAAAGAAGAAGAGGCAGGAGGAGATGTATGAGGCGAATAGAAGAGGAAGAAAGAAGGGGAGGTGAGGGGTTGAATGCGGTCATGCAGGCAGCAAGGAGGCAAACAGGAGTTCATATAAATGTTCTGGATAGCTTCACTATTCTCTGTGTGGCATCCTGTTGCTTTTGAAAATATAAGAAAACCTGATCTGCACCTTACACATCAGCACAGACAGTTGATCTAGTAACTCACAGAAAGGACTTATTGCCCAAGTGGCTGCAAAAAAAAAAAGAGATTATTTTCATTGATTTTTGCAAGACTGAGAGCGCGTGACACATGGAAATAATGGATATAAAGAGATTTTCCAAATGTGTATGTGAATAACTTTGTCCGTGTGTGTGTATGTGTGTGGACGAGTGTCTGCAAGGATGTCAAGTGCTAGTGCGTGGGTTGGAAATGAGCGTTGATTTACTGCCACGCGGTGAGTGAATGTCTTGCTTCTGTCTCTGAGTCGATCGATAAATCTCTGAAATTGATTTCTTTCACAAGTCAGTGACCTTGACTGTTTACAACTTTCAACACTTCAGATGGGAAGAGAAAGCGTCTGATTTAGTCATTTCTCACTGGAAGTCAGGTATGGATTGTGGAGAAGTATATTTGCACTTTGATCATTATCTTTTTATACATTCTTACATCGAGTCACTTGAGACACTTCCTCGAGTCGGTGACCCTGCACTGCTGGACACCTCGGTGTGATTGGGGTCTTGTTAGATTCTTTCATTCAGAGAAACTTCTTTAAACATTTATGTTGTTTGCGGTATGCATTGATTTGTTGTTTGTAACTTCCACAGGCCTTGTTCTGTGCCCCCAGAGTGACATTTCATATCTCTACACTGCAGTGTTGGATCGATTGGGGCTGGTGTCAAGTTTTCCTTTTCTTACAGCTGGATGCTGTTGGCAATTGTTGGAGAAACATAACTAAATGTTTAACTAAATGGAAAAGCTTTATAATTTATTGCAGACCCAGATCCAGGGGGGAGCTGGGGCGTACCCGCAGTGTACCCTCCAGCCCACACATCTCCACTCTATTACACAATCTGGCTATTTATTTTCTACAGGCTTATCAGGCTGCACCCATCCTGAGTACATCAGGACAATTCAGATTTTTGAGCAATTGTCCCAACATCCTGATGAAAGCAGCCAAAGCTGTTGGGATTCTCAACGTATCAACGTATCAAAGAGCAAAGTGATCGCACTAAGCAGACCCAGAGGAGAAGAAGACGGACCTTCACCGCTACTTTAATGTCAAAATCAATGTGTGCGTCATTTCTTCATTACAAGATCATCTGAAGTTCAAGTTAGTATCTGGAACAAGTTTATTTGACAGTTTAAAGACTGGTAAAATAGTAAAAAAAGTCATATTTTATTTTGTAAAATAAATTAAGAAACTGGTAGTCCCTTCAACAAACATGCACACATTGACAGTAGAAATATGTAATTGTCACAATGTCATCAGTTATATCGATTGTTTAATTTTCTTGGTTTGATAAAGAAGAAGACACAGCCTACTCATAAAGACATTGTAGTGACATGAAAACAGAATAAAAAGACAGTAAAGTAACAATAATTTAAAAAATTTAAACAATTTCAAAGTCATTTCAACTTTCTAACCTCAACCTAACGATTGGGCAGAAGTGGCCTGAAGGTTACAGAGACAGGCTTCTGGCCCTCTAGGGTCCATTGGAACAACAGTGAATTCATAAACATTTTAATATTACACCAAAGTGAGATTAAAGATGCTATAATCAATCCAATTACAGACATGAACATCAAGACAAGTCCTCCAGCCTGTAATGTTTCTACAGTTTAAATGTATCTTATGGTATAGATAAGAGCCAAATGATTGTTTAAAGAGAACAATCTATACAATCTATGTTAATTTTTAGTGAAACCTTCTCTGCAGACTGAAGGAAAGACAAAAGGACAGACAGAAAGAGAGAGAGAACACAGACAGAAAGAGAGAGTTGGACAGTTGGACACACAAGGATGAGGACTGAAAAACAGACTAGAGACTGAGAGACCTTGGAGGAATTCTGGTTGACCTTCGCCTTGCGTGAATTAGTCTGGAGAACAGCCGGCTTGTGTAGCCTGAGGCCACACACACACACACACACTCACACACACACACACACACACACACACACACACACACACACACACACATAGATAGATAGAGAGAGAGAGAGAGAGAGAGAGAGAGAGAAAGAGAGAGAGAGAGAGATGTCAAAGAACCCAGTGTGTCTAAAAGACCAAAGGACACATTACATGTTTGCTGCATGACATTCCCCAAAAATGATTTGTGTCTGCGTGTGTGTGTGTGAGCGTGTGTGTGTGTGTGTGTGTGAGTGGGTGTGAGTGTGTGTGTGTGTGTGTGTGTGTGTGTGTGTGTGTGTGTGTGTGTGTGTGTGAGACCTCTTGGCTGGGAACTTGAGTGCTTCTGTCAGCTTTAACTGTCTCCAAAAGCACACGACTGTTTCATTAAAGAAAGACAGGGAGAGATAGACACACACATCTTCCCCCCTCGCTCTCTCTCTCTCTCTCTCTCTCTCTCTCTCTCTCTCTCTCTCTCTGGCTCTCAATGTTCTCTTTATCTGGCTCGCCCCTCTCTCTCTCGCTCTCTCTGTCTCTGTCGCTGCATCCCTCTTTCTCCTCTTAACTGCTGTTTTGACAGCCATCATGGGCGTGGCTAACGGGCCTGCAAAAGAAATTTCTCTGTCGGTCAGTCTGTCTGTCTGTTTGTCAAATTTTTGGCTGATAAATTGTTGGGGAGAGCGTGTGATGATGCCTCGGACTCACCCAAATTCTGATTTCGGCATCTCTCTCTCTCTCTTTCTGCCTCTTTCATTTCTCTCTCTCTCTTCCTCTCCCTGCTCACCTACTTTTCAATCTCTTCGACATGCATTAAAAGCAACTGAAGGGAAGAGCCACAATTTGAAAGATAAGAATTTTCATTTGAATATGAATACTAGTGGGTTTCATTTGTGTGCGTGTATATGTGTGTGTATGCAGCAGGTATATTTTGGCGTGCTGTGAGCATTTTTTACACGAGTTTTGCTTTTGTATCAGCCGGACATCTTTAGCCTATCAGGACAAAGCAGCGACAGCTGGGATGTTGTTGTCAGGTGAAGTGTTTATTCCGGCACCATGCCTGTAATCTTTGTCTGCCAGGATGTCAGGGCCATGATGGAAAGACAGAGCCTGAAACGTGTCTCCAAATGAATGCTAATGTTGTTCTGTATCTGCAGGATGTGTAAATAGGCAATTGTTTGCTACTTTACAAGGTGATAATATGTCAATTTTGTGTTTACAGCTTGTTTTGCTGCTCCCAAGTGACCAGAAAAAATCTATTAATTCTGCTTTAAACTGACTTGACCTCTGATCTGGTGATTTTCCTGTGACAGATATAGCGTAAAACTGTCAGCGGTTTTCTATAAACTCTACAGATAAATCCGATGGTCAAGCTCAACAAATTTACAGGCCATTTATTTTCCCTCAGATCTGCATAAACCCCTGGTCATATTCATTCTTATGTTGTTGACAAAATGTACACCTTTTAACATTGTATCCAGACATATGTTGGCCCACTTTCCACTGTGTCAAAATAAGTTTTTACTAACACCATTTAGCACATTTGGGATCTATGAATCTTTCTAATATAATTTCATAACCTTTTCAAAACTGCGTTCATTGGTCATCTTTCACATGTTGCCACCTGTCAAACAAGCTTTTGAAAAGGTTTTGCAAGGTTTTCAGGGCCTTGAGATATTTAAATTGTGTCCACCTGTGCAACGGAAACTAGCAATAAAATGTAATTCTCCTCTCCTCTGTATCCTCCCACCTTCCCCTCCGTTCATCAGCCCTCTCCATTAGAGCTGAAGGTGTTGGGCTTCTGTCTATATTCTCCTCATTGAGAGATGTGTCTCTGCTGATTAATTGCTGTCTGATCGCTGCTGTTGCTGCTCCCTGCTAATTTCTCTCTCTCTCGGTTTTTACAGCCTGCGGCGGCCTGGGTGTGAGGGTTTCTGGCGGTAATTGTGCGGTATTTGTTGCTAATAGGATAATAATTGGAGCAGGTGCAGATAGCTGGGTGGTTATTGGGCCTGTTGAGGAGAGATGGGGTTTGGCATCACTCCAGGGCCGCCCGCTGTGCAGCACGACGACGCAGACACGTAAAAATACACTTTAAAAACCAGAGTGCCACAGAGGGAGGGCAATTATTATCCTCTGCTTTTTTTTTTATCTTCCCCATCCAGCTCTTTCTGTCTCTCTGGAAACCTTGCACTTTTTTCATGAATCTGTGTTTTCATTAATTTGTCTATTACTTTCTCTATCTGTATGTGTGTCTGCTGTGTCTCCTCTCTCCCTGCTTAATTCCCTCTGTTTATGTTTTTTCCTGATATGACCTTTAACCCCTGTTTCTTTCTTTCTCTACTTACTGATTTTTGCAACACTGTTTAAAACTCTACCTCATCCTGATATAAGTTGGCAAAGGGAGTCATTGTTGAAACGAGGCAAAATGATTGTTTGGTCCTGCCTTTCAAGTCCTATGTGTTATATGATTGTTATTAACTGATGGTGACTTCCCATGATAATTAATTTACGCTGCAATTTTGGGGTTTCAACACCAACATTTTGGGGTTTCAACACAGTTGTCATGGAAATGCTTTTTTGAGAAACTCCAACTGCTGAGGAAGGCCACAAAATGTAATTGAAAGTTTCGGGAAACAACAAGTAAGTTAGACCTTGTGTTTATGCTTTACCTTGTAGCTGGACAGAACCTTGCAGCTGATATTCTGTTGTAGTTAACCACTTAAGGGCGGCTGCAGTATTGATTGCATCTCTACATAGATCTGTGTTTCGATGTCTTTGCTCCAAATCACCCATCACAAGATGGTATGCGGCTCGGACATAAAAACCTACTCAGTCTCAGTCACACTGATGACTCTGGAGAATCAGTTTTGATTGAAGATTCAGTGTTTAATGACGTACTGAACACCTGTAATAATGAACCCCCAAAATTATGTTAGACCATGGAGTCCTGCTTACCTATTAGTTATGATATAGTATTGAAGTGCATATGTCCTTATACAGTATAAAGGTGAGTGATAACGGTACAGCATCATTGTGATTCTCTTACAGTTTAGCACTATCTTGTAGTCATTTAAGTAATGGAGAAGTATTATCTCTTTTTCTGGGGAACATGTATAGCCCCTCATGGATGCATACAGTGAGTGACCCTGAGAAACTAATAAATATGAAATGTGTGGTATTTAAACACAGAAAACTGCAGCTGTTTCAGTCAGAAAAGTTGAATATCTCAAGGTTTGGGTTACAATGTCAGACACCTGCTATTCAAATTATTTACCATACTTTTTATGCTTCAAGGTTTCCTGGATGCAAAATGAAAAGCTGAGCAGAAACTGACTTTGTCTAATTTTCAACATGGGGGGAAAAAAATCCATCTGTGAAAGTGCTGAGTAACACCTCTAACCCTCCAAACCAGGCAAAGCTGCAGTTATGATTAAAGTGAGAAACGTCTCCTCGCTAAGGTCATGCTTTCAAAAACCAAGCCGCCATATTTGGGCAGCAACAGTATTGTTGTGATCACCCCTCCCTCATTCCCCTCTGAGACTTCTCAGCCTTGAATATGGTGATGATATTAATACTAATCGTAATATAGCCGGCGATAGATATAGGCTCTGCCGCTTTGAACTGTAAATGGGTTGTGTTTGGGGAAAGAGAGGCGATTAAGAGCCGCGAGACGGTATAAGATGGTAAATCTGGGGAAGCAGAGGCGTTCCAGCCCCCCCACCATAAACAAATAATCCCGCGCTGCTTCTCAAACCCCCCTATGCCATCTCAAATCAGTTTGGATTAGGACAGAATACAGGGATGTTCCCTTTAATGTCACACAGAGCCATAGAGAGAGAGGGTGCATCTTCCTCTTCCTCTCGTGCCCCCCCCTCCACCCGCCTCTCCACGGTGCGCTGTGTTTAGCCCTGCTTAGCCAAATGAGCTCCTAATAAATGCAGCGCTGAGCCCGTCTGCTGAGGAGTCGCTTATAATTGGAGGGCTTTCTCCTTCGCTTTAGAGAGGAAAGTATTAATGAAGGGGTGGGGTGGAAGGTGTGTGTCGAGGGAGGAGGAGGGTGTGTGTGTGTGTGCGTGCATGCGTGAGTGTGTTTTGTAAGGTGGAGTGAGTGAGTGGGTAAGTGGGTGACGGTGTGTGTGTGAAAGGTGGAGCTGTGTACGTGGAGGGTGTGGGCTCGTGAGTGGAGTGTATAGTTTGTGTGCATGCTTTGCATACACTGTGAGTCGTGCACACGTGTGTGTTTCTATCTGTGCTTCGTTCATATGGAAATGGGGCTCCACGTCTTCATTTAACGCTGCTGCTCGCCAACTAAACACACTTGTCTGTGTGTGTGTTTTTTTTAAGAACCTTTCGTTACCTCTCCATTTTTCTCCTTTTCTCTGCCTTCCACTCTTCTCCTCTCTCCTGTTTAATCCTGCTTGCTACCTGCAGTGGGAAGCTGCTTTGTGCTCCAATAATAGGGAATCTATACGTTCATAAATATGGCTCATTTTGGGGTTTGAGCATGCACACCTTAAAGACCCTCAAATCCTTCATTTGGCTTTTTTTCCTGTTTGTGTTCTTCATCTGTCGTTATTGCTTTCTGCAACTGTAGCTAGACGCGCAGCAAGAAAGGAATAAAGCAACACAAAACAATAAAACAACAAAGATGGAAAGGGCCGTCTTGTTTGTCCACTGGAGTAATTAATTTTCCTCTGATTAGAAATGTTGACCAGTACGTGTGTGAGCATGTGTGTGTATCTGTTGACCCCAATGCACAAGTGTAAAGGCATTTATTTGAACTGCCATTGGCAGGTCGATAACAAGATCAGAGAGATCATGGTCACACTCACACAAACAGAGTAAAGAGAGGTCCACCCTGTAATGTCAGGCCTTATCACTTAATTGGCTGACACAGTTTGAACTCTGACAGAGCAGTGTGATGGATGAGAAACTGATGGATGTGCGTGTGTGAGACGCAGAGATAGAGCGAGATGTTGGGGAACCATGAGGACTTATCACGGCCCTGTGGTCATCGACGGGAGGGTGCTTGTTGATTATTCTGTTTACCCTACAGCTGCACTGACAGATGTTATGATGGATTGACTGGTATACTATAATATACAATGTGTAATAAGTACTTGTGTGTTGTGCACCAGGTCACACCTGAACAACACACATACATGAGTTTTGAAGTACTCTGTGCGTATTCACAAAAAAAGGTGCGAATATCAGAGAGTGAATGCTGGACACAGAGTCAGAGACAGGAAGACAAAAAGTACACAATGGCATTACGTCAAGTAAGTCAAGGCATTACGGGATCTCACAATATTTACTCTAATATTACATATGAAATTAAGATGAAGTTTTTTTAAACTCCATACACATTTTTTGAAAAGTTAAACCCAAAAACAAAAACAAAAATGAGGAAAAACACCATCTAAACAAAGCTGTATCCTTTCATGTCACTGTCGTATGCTTTTGGTACAAGGCATCAGATACTGGCCAGGTTCTTATTCTTATGAACTTTACTGGTGTCATCCCACAGGATTTCTGGGAACTGCTGTTCAAACAGTTTTCAAGTTCAGCTTTGTTTTTTACATCTGTGTTTTAACTGAAAACCCATCTGTAGTCCCAACGTGCCTGAAGTATAATCCAGTTTAATTTGAAAAACAAAAAGTAGTGTCTCCAGAAAAGCAACTTAAGAAATGATTACAGTTTTTGAACGTCCACCAGACTCTCATACTATCAATACATTTTAACCACAATAATTAAATTTTGTTTTAATTGCATGAAAATATTATTGGTTGAGGTTGTCTGTGGGAGTCGAGGAGTCACTTCTACTAAGCTTTCGGTATCTTTCTATATCTTTATGGGTCTTGATGAACTGGACAGCTTGCAGATCAGGAAGGACTATTAAAAAAGATCGGGGAGAGGAGGGAGTGATGTTAGGAGAGAACAGCAGAGGTGGAAAGAAGAAGATTTATATCCATCTTTAAGGATGATAGAGGGCTAAGTATAGGTGATCAGAGTTAAATGCTCTGAGGTTTGGCGTAGTTATGCTAATGTAGGATTTGAGAAGGTGAATATTAACTAGTGTTAACAAAAAACCTGATTTTAACCCTTGACATTCCTTCACATTTTCCATGTATGACAGACTGCATAAACTAGGGTCTCTCTATAGACCATTCTTTACTATTCTATTAATCAGTTATAACTGATGATTGATCATCTCAAGTTATGAGAACACCACATTTACTGGAATTGGAAACTGTGTCATCCAGTGAAGTCAGGCAGTAAGGCTGTTGCTGGGTGGCTGAGACTTTACGTCAGATACTTTTTGACACCTAAAATAAGGTAGACTACTGTACTGTACTGCACAGGATCTGGGTTAGTGATTTCAAAATGAATATTTCCTTCAAAAAAGAGAAAAACATAGTAGTGATATATGATGTAATGTAGACTCACGGAGAGCAGCAGCGTATCAAGATATTCCTGGTTTAATTGATCTCTCACTGACTCTAGGTTGGGAATGGGTGGCTAGTAGTGTCTGCACTTAAAATCTGAGATAGGGTTGGCCTTCACTTGGCTTAGCACTTGAGAAATCCCAGCCTAATGTATGAAAGCCCTGAATCCAGAAACTGACAAGGGCTGAACTAGTGATGGCTGGCTGCAGGGGTATCTGAGAGATAGAGGGGGACCTTAGTACTTAGTACCTGGAAATCCTGCTTTAATGACATTCACCACGGAGACAGGAGGTCCTTAGCTGCCTTAACCATGAAGAAAGACTGCAGTGAAAAAATGTGTCCAATGCCAAAACATTAAGACACCATATAATTGTCTTGATATGTATAGTGGCAATTTAGTGCGTTGGAAGAGAATGTAAATTTATGAAAAACTGCAAAAATGTGATTAGTTATGACTTTACATTTAACTGTATTTAATGAGGTCAAATCTTTATAAATTTCAACTGAATTTCTCAAAGGCATAAAAGTGCCATAGACTATGAATGGGTCGAATTCCTGTTTGTATGACTAAGAAGAAAAATATCCAACTGTCTGTACCAACGAAACAAGTCAAGGCATTACGTGATCTGCTGCCTCTATAGTTAAGGTCTAGTTCTGGTAACAAACTTGGAACAAACTTTAAACAGACTTTAACCGGCCAGCTCCCTAGTACAAAGTCTGCGTAATGTCCGAGTGAGCTTTTGTGTGAATACAGCAGGTCAATTCATGGCAAGCGAATGGGCGAGTTGACTTCCAGCAGTCAGCTGCTGTATTTTATAAATGCGGCTGGCGCTGGATAAACGGAGCCTGCTAAAAGCTGCAATAACATTTTGCGTCATGTCCTGTACATAGTCTGGACCCAATCGTCTGCACATTGTCTGGACTTCATATGTGAAAACGGCTTAAATCTACTCAGTCAAGGTTAGAGAGCTGTCACCTTATGGTTCTACAAAACCAGTCTTGACCGTTAGAAGGGACCAGTTCGTCAGTTGAACTTCTACCATTTATACTGAACTTAAACATCATTTTAACAAGCAACCAATGCTGACATTTTTCAGGAGAGGATCATCATTATTTCCAAGACCGCAAGAAGTCTTGTGACAAGAAGGCTTGTCAGGAAAAAAACATTTTTAGATTATTGAACAAATTGAACAGATTGAACAAATGACCAATGTTGTTATTTTCTCCAATTCAGTCGAGTCAGGATGGCAACAGAGTGATGAATTTAGTTCCTTGAAAACTCATCAAGGGATCAAAAGAAGAATCCAGGGAACGTTGCTTACAGCATCAAAGTCAGTGTGGGGAAGAGTTCGAGGTGAAAGGTTGGGACATTAAAACATCAGACTTAAAACTTATTGCTATTTTGTGTTTTTTATTTTTGTTTTATTTTGTTAAGCACTGCATCTTTGCGTGAAAGGTGCTATTCAAATAAATGTATTATTATTATTATTATTATTATTATTATTATTATTATTATTATTATTCTGTAACCCTAACCACGTGTTTATTATTGTATGATGAAAAGGTCCCCTAACTTTGATGACAATTTTCCCCTAATCTCAGCAAATTACTTATTTTAACAGATTCCGTGATCTTTTCCTAAACCTAAGTTGCTTTTGTGCCTGAACCTAACCAAACCTTAAAGGGATAGTTCGGATTTTTTGAAGTGGGGTTGTATGAGGTAATTCAGTGTATTACCTACAGTAGATGACTGTTAGCACGGCCCCAGTTTGGAGAAGCCGGCAGCAATGAACTGCTGTGGACGGGGTCAGGAGCAAAACATATTTTAGCCTCCTAAAAAAAGGACTAACTAAAAAAATCAGTTTAAATGTATGCTAAATTTAGAATATTTTCACTGACTTACTTTGCCGTCAGACAAACCCTTTAACTGTAGCGTCCTCACACGGACGACACATTTTCTCTTTTAATTTGGAGACTTGTATGATAAAAGCCTCCCTGTTCCTTCTATCTACCTCCACTCAAACAAAGCAAAATGCGACCGTACATTGTGCTCCCTATCCTGCCTGGCTAGGTGTAGAGGAGGTGTAATCAGTTGCTGAGATTACAGCAAGAAAGAAAGAGGAGCTGGAGTTGAATGTCTGTGTGTGTGTGTGAGTGAGAGAGAGAGTCACAAGGTCATGTTCACAATGCCAAGCTGCTAAAGAGGGAGCGTTACCCTGAAGCGAAGCTGACCCCCAAGCATAGAAAGAGCTGCCGACAGGAAAGCCACCGCGTGGAAAAAAAGGGGAAAGACAAAAAGAAACATGACAAACGGGAGAAAGAAACATTCTCCGCTGCAATGTGCCTCTCATCGACGCTCACAATAAGGTCCTGGCTGTCTTTTGTTGATTTCTCTGTCCGTCCCCTCTTTCTGTTTTCAGCGCTAATTTGATTTCTGGAAATCAGGGTTTTGTCTCGTCGAGTGACTGACAGTTGCCTTCGCCTTAATGAATGCCGAGTGAGAAAAAAAAAAAAGATTCTGGTGGATAATGCTGCTCTCTCTCTTCTTTCCTCTCTTATATCGAGCTCCAATAATTAATTCACACACATATCTGCAACATTAGTTCCAGAGGAGATAATTAAGAAAATGATTTTGGTATTGTTCGCATCTATCAAGACAACGCTGCTATCTGCCTTTAGAAAAGCTAGTAGTCACCATTACCGTATCTTTAAAGGGCAGTGATTCTGCGTTTGGTAATTGCATGACGGATTTCAAGCAATGCTATTAATTGAGTGTAGTGAGTACGCATTTATCTCTGTTTTATTCTCATCAAGTGTGTGTCGTTCATGCATGTGAGTCTGTGAGAGGGAGATAGTGTGTATGTGTGTGTTTAAACAAATAAACTATCTCTGCGTCACATTCATTATCATCTTAAGTCATTTATTTTTCTGCTATCTGGCAGCAAACATTTGTGTGTTGAGTTCTTTGTCACAGCTACACCATTCAGTCACAGTGTTCGGCTGCTGCACTGTTTTCATTGTGTCTGTATCTTGTTCATCATGCTACCGTCAACTGCTAACATGAAAGACAACTTTTTATCAATACAGTCGGGCACCAGGCCAGATATTAAATTAAAAGGATTGAGGAAGTGGAGATATGCTTTCCACCCTGTTTCTTCTCCAAAATTTGGGGCATCATTTTTTGACTGATTTAAATGTTGACCATGAAATTCAACAGCAGCGCCTGTATGCCATTTTAAAATTGAATTGTTGCACTTTGGCATAAATTCCTGTTGACGTATGAGAACATGCACAAGTTGCAACATTGATAGCCTGAATCTCAGAGCAGTGATGTTAACGCCAGTATTGTAAATACTGTACAATGTTGCAGCTTTTCCATCTTTTCCTCCTCAGTTTGCTCAGTTCAGTGTGGAACAAGCTGAAATCATAATCGAGATATTTAAACCTTACAAAGTTAACACAGAGAAATGCATTCCTATTTACACCTCCAGCAGACACGAAGCAACATTATCATTCTTTCTACTTGATTCTTTCTCGAGTTGTGTTTGTGGCCGTCTGAGAATTTAAGTCCAATATTCACTCTTTTCTTTAGCTTTATTTTGCCTCCAGAAACACCTGAGGGAAATATCTTGCTCTTTGGGAGCTAAATGCCTCACTACGATCAAATCCTTTCACATTACACTCAAACATTTACGCCAATGTTAGAAATACTGATGCGTGCAGCATTAAATTAAAAACATAATTAAAAACATACATTTTATTGGTGTTTTAACTTTTTCTACCATCTGCTGAGCCAAAAACTCTAAATGTTTAAGCTCTTTTAACACAGGAAGTGTAGTTCCCCCTTCCAGTTTTAGGCTGTAAAGCTTTGTGGTATAAAATCCCACTTGATAGTGAACAATGTACGATGCAGTATAGAGACAGACACATCTCTCACTACACATTGGAAGCTGTGTGGTGCTACACGTCAACAAGACTACACAGTATATGTAAAAGAATAGAAAGCATTTATACAAATGAATATAGAGCGCTGCCCTGGATTGACAGCAGATGTCCGCTGAGTGCTATTTCACTTGATTCTTCACATACAGAGGTAAATCTCTCCGCCTGTCTCTCTTTTACTATGGGGTTGTGGTTTGTAGAGTTCAGAGTAATTTTCAGTTTCTCCTTGTCCACTGTGACAGCGACAAGACCACAGAAGAAGACGGGCTATCGCCTAACAAGAGAAGAAGTCGAGGCAGGCAGGATGTGCCTACCTTGGATGAACATTTCTGCAGCTCTTCTGAGGCAGGACAATAGCACAGGGGATATTCTGTCGCGTCCAGTTACGCCAACACGTGTCTTCCCACTGTTGATGTGGGTGTACATAGAACATGACAAGGGCAGATGTTTTGACCTACATTGTACAGTAACTATTTGTTGTGGATTTAACAGACAGGAGAGGTGCTTATTTTGGTCTTTTATTTCTAAAATATTATGATTGTATTTTCAAATGCAGGCTCATGCAGACAACCCCATGTCCGTACTCACTCACTGGGATTTAAATGAAAAAATACATTATTTCAGGTTAATCAAAGTTAGTTCAGTTAGACTGGACCTACAGTAGACCCTGTCTTTGCTTTACTTCCCTGTTGTACTGCCTCCTTGTAAGTGTTCTTTAGAAATCAGATTACCTCCGTGTAACTGCATTTAAGTCCTTATTTTTCACTTTGTCCTCGTCGTTTACAGTAGCAACTATTTTCTTTCTTCTTGTGTTTACAAAGGAATAAAAAAACGGGTCAAGCCACCATTTGATGCCTTCGATCTTTCTTCAGAATTTCAGATATGAAAAGGTCATTAACAAGTGAATACAACTGTAATTGAATATGATTGAACTATGTTATCAGACCCAGAGGAATTTGACACAGCACCTTGAAATACTAGATGACTTTTAGTTTTAAGGAAAGATGTCAGATTTTCTTTCTAAGTGACTGTACATTGATTACATTTTATTTCACATTATCTCAGAGACCTTTTGCACAGAAAATCATTTATATTTGAACAGCTGAAACCTTGATTCATGACACCTTGAGGTATACAGAACTGAGCTGAAAAGGAATTTCAAAGTGTGATCTGCCCAACGTTAATGTTCTGCTAATGAAGTTTGATCTGCCAATTGTAAATACATTTCTGGCACGACATTCATTTCATTTCCTGGTGCAGTGCGGTTCCTGTATGCTGTGTTCTGTACACTCGTCTGTGTGTCTGATGGGAAACAGCTATGGTGTTTGCCAAAGGTCAAAGTTCATGTTTGTAAAATATAATAAAAAATAAAAAAAAGAATATGTTACTTTAGATTGCATGCTCGTGATGCAGACAAAAGTGTGTGTGAATGTGTGTCCGCATTCACATTTGTCCCACATGCATACTGTTCATGTATGTGAGTGTGTCTCAACATGTGTGCTCATTCATGCATGTGTGTGTGAAAGCAGGTGTGTGTTATATTTAGTACAAGGTGCGTTCCTTCAATCTGACGTCAGTCAACATAACTATTGACCAAACCCTGATAACTAATAGCCTGTCAGTCACAGAGCCAAACACCTCCCTCTTAGGCAATAACCACCCCTTTATTCAACATAACCTGCTGGATTGTGCATCTGTACAAGCACTGTGTGTGTGTGTGTATGTGCATGCAAGTGGACATGCTTGTATGTGCTCCATTAGTGTGTATGCCCATGCTTTTGACTGACGTCTTTTGTAAACTCCCGTCCCTGTGTTGTACAACAGGTCACATGTGCAGGCCTGACAGGCCACTTCCACTCCACTGGTTATATGGATTTTAAATTAATTTGTTTTCCCAACATCACGCTCAAACATCAAGTGTATGCAGTGATCGGGTTAGTAGAGCCATCTAATATAAAAACTATTCCCTCAGACTGTACGTCAAAAAGATGAAGAGAGGATTTGCTTCCATTGGTGCTCAGTGTTTGAGAAGCAACTCCAAAACCTGTTTTCTAGGCTACCAAAACAGTGGAAAAAAAGATAGTTGTTTACGTAGAAGTTACTTAATGACAAATAAAATGGAAAAGTTTAACTTAAGCTTAAATATCAGTTTTCAGACATGGCCAGAATGTAATAACAGGAACAACAGATTTCAGTTTTTATAAAAGGATGCCTTAATACACAAAGAGTATGTCCAATTTCTGCACATTTTTAAACATGTATTATTAACAAACAAATACATGACATTAGTGCTGACCACTTTTCTAAGCACATCATAATGCATTTTAAACACTGTTGCATCTCTAAGTAATGTTTCCTTAAAATCAAACCATAAGAAAAACATTTACCAGACATGGACATTTTAAGAAATAATAACATGCATTTGGTGGCTACTTGTTGTAAAAAGGTTAATCTCAATAAGCCTGGGAATGTTTTTCAAATCAATCCACACTTCCAACTGTGTTACCATGTTGAGATAACATACCTTTGACAAGGCCAAGATCAAGTTTTATGTTCATGTTCTTGATGATGGATTACTTATCAGTTGATTCTCACTTTGAAGTAGAGTGAAATGGTGGAACATCACATACAGAAATCTAAAACGCTGTGATATGCTGTGGGAAATGGTAAACAGTAATGTAAGGTATGCATGTTTTTGTTGTCATGGATCGTATATAATTACATTAACTTGTTTGTGGGAACTAACTTTTCCTGGCAACTGCGACTGCACAACAATTCCCCACCTCAACAAGAAATTATCCAACATGAACACAATGTCTAATGTCACAATGAAACTACTGTACAATTCCATGACAACTTGGAAATCCTTCTGCTGAGGAACAGCATGTGATACGTTCGAAAGCACCAGAACAGCCATTGAGTGGACCTTGTGCTGAAGCTACTGCCAAAGCCACTAGATCTAGATAGAAATTAAAATGTTTACCTGCTCTAATCTGAATGCAGCTCAGTTGATATTGAGATTAGAGACACTAAAAGATATTGACATGTTGGGAACTGTTCCAAAAAGTACTTTTACTGAGTTTATCAGAGTTTTATCTTTGCTGAGTAAAAGCTGGAACATGAACTTGTGGAAAGACCTTTTTGTGGGTGGTACAGTGGATGTTGGCAGCTCAGATTAAGCTATAAACGTGGTTTGGTGGCATTTCCATTAGAGAAGAACAAGAGGGGAAAAGAAGTCTTTAATTCCCTTCATTGTATGCGGGCAGCTGTTTCCTCATACAGAACAACAACGGTCACAGTGAGTTCAAGAGTAAAATTCAATCAGCCAGAAGCGAGACGCTGCTTTTACTGCAGACACTGACCAAATGTTTAGATTATACATCAGAAACATGTTTTCTACTTCATATAGCGTTTCTAAAAGTCTCTTTCTTTCTCTCGCTCAAACACACAAACACACACCCACTCACACACACTGTTTGTTTGCTCTCTCTGCAGTTCCAGGTGAAACAGGTCTGACATTTGAGAGCCAGGTGCTGCCGAGAGGAAGGGAACGAGGAGGTTTTTCTTTTCTCCGACACGCTAACAAACCAATAAATCAGCTTCCTCTGTGTGTTTTCACTTTCAAACATCTAATCGTGTTTTTACACCCTTTGATTTCAGGCCCACAATCTGTAAAAACAAGTTATTGTCTGACTGCGTCTTTTGAAGTAACCACTGTGGTTCAAGTTAATCCCATTACTTTGATCTGACGATATTAAAGTTATTATGGATATGATAGAGAAGAAAATGTTTTAATGATAACCAATTAACTCTGCGGTTATTTCTTTTTTGTCAACTATCCGCAGCAGCAAGTTGGTTCAGAAGCAGATATTTTGTCAAAGTAGTTTCATAATAGATCAGACTGCTGAAAACAGGCTGGCTTCCTGCCAAAATAACTTCCAGCCACAGGCAGGATTACCAGCATCTGAGTCGCGATAGTGTCAGTTTTCAACCCTGCCCCCAAACTAACTGCCCTAAGGGAGGAGCAACAATACAGCAGGTGCGTTAAAAATGGGACTTGATTAGTTGTACTTTGCATCCAGCTGTCAAACGTATTTTTAAATGTTCGCTATGTTACAAAAATGCAAATTAAGTGACTTTTCATCGGCTCAACTGAAGCAAAGGAACACAGCTTCGCTCAAAGTAAATTATTGTTTATGTGCGTCTCAGCTGAAGTTCTTATCTGAAAAACAAAACAAAAAATGGGAATAATGTCTTCATCTAAGTTCGAGCATAATTTTATTATTATCAAAAATCCTACTGTTTTGAGTTTGACATTTCTATGATTAAATTTGTTTTCCTTTTTAGCTCTGATTATTTATTATCAACAAAACATTCCTTAGATTATTCTTTAATATCATGACTTAATCTGAATTAACCAACCTAAATAATGAAGAAATAAAGAATTGACAGATACCAGATACAAATGTTGTAATTTACTTAAACAGAGCCAGCACACATTCATTATACAATGATGTGTCTTGCACTAGTTCTTTTGCCCAAATAAAGAAGTAGCAAAGTAAAGATAAAGAGAAGCTTTTTTTAAGCTCAAGTTATTAATGAGAAAAATCAAAGCAGCTGTCACCCTCTTTAACATGATGAACCAACTTCTGAGAACATGATGTGTCAAACAGTAAATCAAAGCATATGAAAATGTTCTGATGAAAACATTAAGGAGACATGTATGTTCACTAGATAGGATAAATGGATTTTTTGGCACTTGGCCTGTACAGTGTGTACTCTCACTCTTTTTATCTCTCCCATTTAGTCAATCTTAGTGTGTGTGTGTGTGTGTGTGTGTGATTAAAAGGTCATCCTACCACACCTGTGAAGACTACCTCCTGTCTTCTGCATGCAGCACATCTCTTACACACCTCACTTGGCCTGTGGCCACCTCCACATGAGGGAGATTCCTCTGTTTGAGTGTGTGAGTGTGCATTTTGTTTTATTAATGTTCTCAAATTTCTGACTATGCTCGATATTTCTTTGAACACACACACGCATGCACGCACACAGACATAAAAAAATACATACCAAGTTAATTATAGTCTTTCATCTGTGCCTGATCATCTAAGATAAGATTAACACAAATCCATACATGCTGAAAGACGTATAGAAACCAGCTCACCACCTGCTTTAATCTTGAATTAATGTTGTTCCCTAAAGTCACCAGAAATGTTTTTGGGTAACTTTGAAGGTCAGAAATTATTTTTGAAAGTCAGAAACATCTGATCAAGTCTTGAAAAAAGTCATCAACAACCTCTCCAGGGTTGCCTGCGATCTGTGCCACGCCACTGAGTTTCACCAAAATAGACCCATTTAACTCAACAACCAAACTCTTACAATGATAATTTGAAACATAAATTGATTGCTGAAAGCATCATTTACCAGGTTTCAGTTTCTTAAATAAAAGCTTGTAAAAATGTCAGATAGGTTAAGATTTTTCTGTGATGTGAATGGTCCACTGTCAGTTCAGCTGGAAAAAGACAAAAACAGCAAGAGAATCAAACTGACATTACACCAGGAAAATTAAAGTGCAACAGCAGTTGGAAAGATGAATCTGTTCAACAAATGCTTCAAGGACAAATTAAACCCAAAAAATCATATCGTTTTACTAATCCACCAATTATCTAGTTATAAAAATCGAAGTAAGATCAAAATCCTTTAGTCAGGACATCATCATGAGTCAATAGGCCTATGTGCTTGAGAAAGGAGGTGTGGAGCAGCAGTCTTGTGCTGCTTTGTGAAGGATGGTCTTGTTTTTTTACACTAAAAGTAATAAATAAAGAAGCATTGAAGCACCTTTCTATTCGATCCACTTTTAAACAGTTTTCACTTAAGTCACTTAACAATGGGGGTGCGTTCATCTGGAGTCATTTTCATGATCACTGAATGTAAGTCCAATATTAACTCGCTTTTCAAGTCTGGAAATATCCGTTCTTTAGCTGCAAGATTTTCTACTTGGGTAGTCGTTAACATTATGTGTCATTTTGCAAGTTGTGTACCGTAGCTTTATCTGAGCTTTTTTGCTAAAAACTGCCTGCGGCGACAGGAAACAAGGTTGATGAGAACGGTGAGAGAGAACCAGTTCTATTGTTGACCAGAAAACATTACAGTGGTGAGAAAAAACATAAAATCATGACTGATTTTTCTTCTTGGTCAGTTCAGTTAAAAACCTTCTTAAGCCTAAAAGACCCTAAAAAATCCCTCTTAATGTGAAATAGAAATAAATACACTGAATCAATATCAGTCCTTATCAGCGAGACGTGTTTATATCATCCATCTCTCCTGATTTCAGATTCCCTTCTCTCTGTGTGTATGTGCACAAACTGTACATGTATCCTCTTTCTGAATCATGACCTTACTAGAAAGCTTATGGTAAAGGATCAACAATGGGGAAGCTTTAATTCACACCCGGCCTTTTCAACCTTCTCTTTACACTTTACACACAATTGTTGCAGCAGATTTCAGCCTCTTGTTCGTTCCCTCGGTCCATTTTAAATAATATACATATTTTCAGGGGTTACAGTGCAGACAAAAATAAAATATCTCATGTACAGTGGGTAAATTGCCATACCTCACATTTTCCTTGAAAGTTGCTTGGCATGCTGAAAATCTCCCTGTTGTGGATCAAATTGCAGATGTAGCCTGAAAGAATATAGAAATAAATGTAAATCTCTCTCTCTCTCTCTGTGCCTGGGGAAGCTCTATCTGTCCTTTGATTCCAGGGTGAGACGGTTGCATTTCAACGCGGCAGCTAAAATTGCAGCGGTTGACTAAATATGGATGTGCAGCCGCGACATTAAAGAGGGAGACATAATTGAAGAACATAACTACAGGACATCCCAGAATAAGGTGGGGGTGATGGTTGTCGCGGTGACGAATCGGTCTCAAGATGGGGTTGGGGGGAGTCCTGCTCCTCTTTCTCTCCCCCTGTCGCCCTGTAATTTTCATGTCACTCCGCTTCCATCCCGCTTCCTTTGGGATTTCTCTCTCATGCCAGGAAGCTTCCCATCACACATGTTCAGAGGAAGATGAAACTACGTCCAATGTTGCAATGAACAGAACAGCTGTGTCAACACACAAAGCCTATGCTCCAGCCACATTCCCAGTATTCAGTTATTGAACATACTTCCATGTAGCCTAAGAAACAAGTAAATAAATAGAAACAAAAATATTTAGAAAGATCTCACAGTGAAATCTACCTGGATGGACATGGTGTGAATTCTCAGACCCCTCCCCAGATTAATCAATCCTGCAAAAGAAAGAATAAATACAAAAACTGTTGATGCACTTTGGAGAGTGGGACACCTGGCACCAACAGATGCCAAAACCTTTTTAATTTTAGAACACATCTTCCTGTCACAGGGAAAGAATCATATACAGGCTGGTAACAACATTTAAGAATGATCTCATTAAATGTGATTCAGCAAAACTGTCAATGCACAACATGCATTGATACTTGAAGTTGTTAATATATTACTCAATTAGCTGGTATTTAATTGTAAAACAGTTTTGTCCAAGTAGGGTGTTTTCTAATACTTGTGATAAAACCCAGGGGCTTGCCACTCCATCAGCCGTCCCGTCTAAACCCTGCCCTGCTATTACAGAGCCACACAGAAAACCTACCATCTTACAGACAGGGTTTAAAGAAAAGAGAAAAAGAATCCAAAAATAAGGTGGGCATGTACGACATTTGGAAGGGCAGTCATTTCAGCAGGATAAGCTGGAAGATGATGATGCTATCAAATAGCCCTAGAAGGATCATGGTCATTATTATTTATCAATTGCGGAGCACAGGGATAAGGACCACGTGAAACCACCGCTGAAGAGGTAGCGACAATGGATCAAGCCGGTCTGATTGTGTGATTGGTAGAGAGTTGATGAGGCTTATGGGTAATAATGATGAATGATGCTGTTGAGACATTCACAATCAGTGATGACAGCAATCATATAATGGGTCCTTACTTCACCCCAAAAAAGGTAATACCAGCCTACTTGATATACTTTTGATCAGCTGTAATCAATGATAGCATTAACCTGAGTGAGTGGCTAACAGGGAAAATCTCACATGTTGAACCATGAAACCAGGCCAGCTCTGTGAAAAACTATAGCAATAAATGTTAAAGTTCCTTCAACTTCTTCCACCTGTAGAACTGAGGAACACAGATATATCTCCTCAGTGCAGCCGCTGTGTCAACTGTTACTGTATTTCATTCAGCAGAGACATGTTTGTAATTAGAGGATGATAGCACGATGCATTAGTAGAATATTTAATGTGTGAATGTTGGGAACATTCATACAACTTCAAGATCAACTGTGAGGACGTTGATTATTATTAGACGCTGCAGGATTGGTTTAAAAAGATTCTACAGACAGTTAAATGATTTGACCCTGGGCTGCTATTGGAATCCATTGTCACTGCAGTGCATTGAAGTCGCTGCTCTCCACAACAAAGCAAGCTACAAACCTTTCAGAGGCTCCGTTCAGGCGTACAGGGGTTGATTTTTTTCATACTCAAAAGACAAATATTCCTTTATATATAAAGTTAAATACAGTTCATTAGGAAAAACCACCAAGTCAGTGTCAGGCTTTATTGGTTCTTAAAACTAAATAAATAAATAAATCAACCAGCTTTAAAAAAATTCTGCTTTACTTCCTCCAGTTGAGAACTTACGACATCAAATGAACTTTTTGACCTGATATTCAACTTTAATAAATTTCTTTCTACGGCGACACCGTGTGTGTAGCAGGACTGGATGGATCTCTGCAACACTGGGACACACACACACCAGTATGAGTCGACCAGTTGCCAGTGTGAGAACAGGAGAGGCCCCCAGCCGTGACTAACACATGGTGCTACCAGCCACTGCCAGGACCCATCTGTGCGTGTGTGTGTGTGTGTGTGTGCATCATAAATTAATAAACATATCTGACAAGTGCATTGCAGGCACCCGAGGGCATCATCATGTTTGCAAACAACTCCCCCTCTGCCCTCCCCCCCCCACCCCACCCTCCACACACTCTCCCATCATTCACACACACATACAGTACACACACACACACAGTCACAAGCACACACACACTCCCTGAGGAGTAGCGATTGTTTAATGATTCAATTAGCTGTGTCGCGTGCTGAGAGCTAGAGGCAAGATGGAGTGATAATTGATAAACATGTTTAATCCTGAGAGAGTGAGAGAGGGGGGGGGGTGAAAGATAAAACCAGACAGATAGAGCACACACACACACACACACACACACACACATACACACACACACACACATTTCAAATGTTTTTACAACACAATGGCTCATTTGGTTCTGACTTGTGTTTTTAAGAGCGCAGTCTAAGTAACATTAGGCACGTCTCCATCACCTGTTTTGCAGCTGCATTAAAAAGGAAAAACCAAGAATTTAAAAAGGCTGATGTGAAAAATTGACAGAAGAGATGACGTGCAATTAAGGCTGATACAAACAAAAACAAAATCAACTTTTTGAGTTTTGAAGTAGCTGCTTCTATTTTACTGAAGACCAAGCCTTGATGTCATGCTGTCACTCACTGTCACCTGTCCCCATTTCACCTGAAATCCCCCCAACAGTAAAGAAGTGGGGATGTCAGGGATGTACGTAACGGCCCAATACCCGCTTTGATTCCTGATGGGGACCCTTGTTTCATGTCACTCTCAATTGTGACTCTCAAAAACACCACAAGTACATGTTGATCAGGGAAGATAAAGTGATTCTAAGGTGATAAGCAGGAATGAAATGCCCTGATGTATCAGAGATGCTGCTGCTCGAGTACTGTCACAAAAGAGGTTGATGGAAACACACGTATCACATTTTATTTAGCAGAAAATGTCATAGATGTGCTTAAAACTTGTGTACATTTAAATGCCAATGACACTATTGTGTTTGAATAGAGAGCTGCAGTCTTATCCTATTTCTGTGGTTGCTACTGTTACACCGGTTCCATTCCTCAATTTATTTTCTCGTAGTTGATGTCTTTCATTTCTTCTCCCAAAAAACTGATATATGATACTCCTGTTTTCTATCAGTTTACATCCGCACTACATCCCATTTTAACCAACATTAAACAACAATAATTTTGTTATCATTCAACAACAAACAGATCCTTTGAGGCTCCTTTGTCCACCCACTGTTGCTTTCAAATGATGCATCTGCTGCAAACTGGAAGTTGGGCACACAAAATGTTTGGCATTCAAGAGGTAAAAGTCATGAGAAGAATTGATCGATAAATTGATTTAAAAAAAAAAAAGAAAACTTACTTTGGGAGCAGAATCTATCCACTTATGAAGTCCTGAATACCAAATCAGCGGTTCTTTCAAATGGACTCTTCTCATGAACATGGTGAACATGACGGACACATGATAATCTACACATCTCAGTGACAATAGTTTTCTTTGAGAACTACTTTCTGCTGAATTTAGGAAATGATTCTGAGTAACCAGGATATTGTTTTTAGAACGAGATATTACTGTTGAGTTTTTGAAATGTAAGTCAGCTCTGTTGTACAGAGATACTGACAGACGGCTCGGCGGCACATATTTTATCCTATCTGCAAAGGAAAATATGTTATATTGACTCGTGTTTTTAAATCCATGTAAATGGGTTACAAAAAAACTATTGACAATAGATGATTTTGTACATTTAACTGCTGTTATGCAAATTTTTACCGACGTGTGTTGTTTTTATTTGTTTACTTGTTTCCATCCATGTCTGCAGCGAGGCCGCCTTTCAGCGCTGTGCAGTCTCAGTGGGGAGAGAGTTTAAACAGCTGCTCTGCGTGTATGTTTGCCTGCGTCTACATGTGCCTGTATTTGTGTGTGCCCACGTGCGAGTCAGCGAGATCTTTTGTATTCAGGAGAAACGTTGACTTCACCTTCCTGGTTGGCCTTTGGCTGAGGGATTATGGGTAGGTGACCCCGGGATCAGAAAGGTCACCGTCACTAAAAAAGAAATTTGTTTCCACACGAGCAGTGATAGTTAGTTAGTGAGTAGTAGGTATGTGTGGGGGGAAAAAACACATTTTCTCCTGCTGTGATAGTAATTGGTATTATATTAAACTGTTTTCCTTTTGTTTTGGTTTCTATTGACAGGATGACATTGTTTGTCACTGTCTTCCAAAGTTATTGAAAAATAAAAAAGGAAATAATTCATATGAGCATTTTCTGATTGTCCACCTGTATGGTTATGCTATGGTTAAGTTAAGGTAACTACGGGGACATATTGTGGTCATGGTTAAAAGAAACAAATGCTGACTGCTGGTAGGAGACAAACAGCAGCACTTTGACGTGTTTGACATTATTAAATCAAAGTTTTATTCACAATACTGGAGAAAATGGCACTCACTTCCCACAAACACAATCTTTTCCTCCTGAATGTTTGCCATTATCTGCCAACCTCAATATCTAGGAGGAAAAATACCGGTTCATATTTGTCCAGCAAAAAATGTTTGGTTTCCCGAAGATTATGTTGCTTAACATGCGTGTTCTTAACCTGGGTTTGGACTATATATTTTCAGATAATAATTATTCACGCTTTCATTAATGTTAAGAATTTCAGACTGAAGATTTGTAGGATTTATATCTTCTTCTTCATGATGATCAGGCAGTTCCACAGTGTTGAAACGTGAAGATATACAGCATCTACACACCCGTGTGGTCTACAGAATCACACTCGTGCTGTGACAAGCCAGTTGTTCAGCTGCAGCTGAAGCCACTTCTGTTTCCTGAAGAATTTTGAGACCACATTTAATCTACTTGTGACCCAAATCAGGGTCCTGACCCAGATTATGAAACACACTGATGTCGCTGATTAAAGGCCAAATCCCAACATGGCAATTTCAGAACCCCGAGCCCCCAGAGCCGCGCTCGCCCTGAAGAGAACCCACTGTTCAGATGGAGACACACTCACTTCACCCTATTAGCCCCTCGTAGGAGAGAGAGGGATGTTTGTGTGTGTGTGTGTGTGAGGGGGAGAGAGAGAGTATGCGTCCTGCTGGGTGGCAGAATTAAAGGAGAGGTCTGTTTGAGAAGAGCCTTTGAAATGGACACACATGAACTTGCTCCCTCTCACACACACATACACACACTTAGGTACTCCTGTAGCACCCGTTATTGACCATAACCATCTGGCTGCACTCCAGAGAGAGAGACAGAAAGAGAGGGAAGAGGAAATGAGAACTACAGTTGGGTTTTCTTTAACCCCTTAACATACAACTTTCCTCCCCCCCTCACCCCGAAATAGCTATAATATTGCTAAAATCATCTTATTCCCCACAGTTTAATAATATCATATACAGAACAATTTGTTTCATCCTGTATGAGAGACATGAAAAGGAAGAGATAAACTGTGATAATTGGACCTCAAAAAAATAAAATATCACAGACAGAAAGAGAAAACAGACAAAGATTCGGGAGAGGAACAAAAAGAAATCTCTTAACTCATTCCTCATTCTTCACTCCTCTGTGCAATTATTTGAACAATAAAAATTAACATAAAATGACTTTACTTTAATTTGCGTTTGTTTTTCTTTTGATATGGAAATCTGAAAATATTGTCAAAAAATATGAGTGTTGAATAGGAGTTTTTGTTGTTGTTTTTGGTTTTGTTTTTAGAGATTCATCCCAGTACTATTTCTGACCTTCCTTTGCCAAATAAGGGTGTGGCGTCATGACTTAAGGGGAACTGAAGACAAGTGGGAAAAGCAGCGGAGGGAGATGAAGCATGAAGAAGAAACAGGCTTCCTACTGGTCGCAATGTTTCCTGAAGATGATGGAATTAGTTTTCTAGTCTGGGAAATTCAGGGATTTCAAAATATTTTCAGAAAATTTCAGGATATACAAACATGTGTTATACAACTTGTTCCACACATCAGTTTTCAGATCTACTGTAGTGGAAAACCTACTGTCCACTTAATTAGCACAAATTGTCCTTCCAGATGAAAATAAAGCATGTTGTGGGTTAGTATTTATGTATTTAAGGTAATTTACTTTTCACTAATCATTTCTTTATATTACGTTTTAACTGATAAATTTCAAGTAACACATTTTGTCTATTCTGGATGTGTAGTATTTTGAAATGAATGTCTTCCTTGAAAAAGTCATACAGATTTTTCTCCAGGAAGAGGGAGCATGAGTGATGAAAAGAGACAGTGAAGCAGGAGGGAAGACAGCGAAACAGGTAGAAGAAGAGCGAAGAAGAGAGAAAGAGCACAGAATGGCTGAAAAAGAAAAAGAATCAAAGTGACCCTGCTCGATCACCAGCCCCCTGTCTCTCATAATTGCAGCATCTCCAAAAGAACCAAAACAAACCAAATCAGGCCTAATGTATTTCCCTGTCACAACTGCCTGGCAGGAGCCAAATAGCTGCTCCCAGAGAGAAATTTCTTTTTGAAAAACACCACTGGTAAATATGCCTCTCTGCATGGCAGACAGCAGCCTGGGCCCTCCCCCTCTCTCATCTCTCCTCTCATTTGTTCTCTTTCACTTTCCATCTGTTTATTTCCAAGGTAAAGAGAGACGGCACTCTGTGGATGTCAAAAACGCACTTCTCACACAGTCACAGTCTTTCTCACTTTCTCATAGTCTCTGGTCTTATAACTAACATGTTTGCTATTTATTTACATTATTACTAATGTACGTACGTAATGTAAGTTAAAAAAACACAATGTGGACATTTGCTTCATGCGGGACACTAACAATGGTCTCCTTGGTCAAAGTCCTGTGTTTGTGCCGTAGCATACGTAAACATTGGTCATTTTACCAGTATTTTCATGTTCTGTATGAAGACGGGCTATTTGATGGGGTCTTGATTCTGCAATTCAATATATTTGTTGAAACAGGATGTCCCAGATACATATAACATATGTACCGCCTGTTTAAAAGAGTTCAGACATTTAAATTGTTGGTGCAGTTATCACGAGCTTCACAAAATATTATCATTCAGAGTGAAAACTTGGAAAAAGGAAACAGGGATTTTAATTGCTGTACAGTCTTGCAGAATAGATAGAGACGGTACTGTAAGTATTGTAGCAGTAAAAAGCTGTCCCACCAGTAAAACATGGTATCATTGCATAAAGACAAACACAACAGGCCTTTCCAGGGGAGATGATGCCATTAACTTAAATAACAAAAACCTTTGGTGCTGCTGCTTTTAAATTTGTACATTGTTCAATATTTCTACATGTGCATATGTATCGAAAAACAGCTGACAGTAGAAGGAAAACTAAGAAATCTATTCATTTTGCAGGAAAATTAGAGGAAAATAATGCTCCAAAGAGTTGAATACAACACAATGTACGTCAAAATGTGTGAGAAGAGCAGTTAGTCGGTCTCTAATGTTCTCCGAGGCTGCAACCACCACAGAAGAGAGAGCGATTATTTGTTTCACTAATATATGCCTCCACTTCAATCCAGGTCTGAAATGAAACAAGTAGAGCGCCACTTTCAGGTAGGGACTATGTTCAAGGACAAGAGCTGTCCTCTGCTATAGGATAAAAAAGTTTTCAAAAGATTTTTTATCACCTGAATTTCGAGATTGAATCCTGATAGACTTGGTGACGCTGGGTCACAAACAAACAAATATTCCAGTTCAACAAACGGTCACAGTCTTACTAATCTCAAACTGAAGTGTAAATGATACAAGTAGGTATAAGTGGGTACACATGTCAAATAGTTCCTCTTACCTCTGAATAAGAAAATGTCCCTCTTTTGGTACAGAGAGTATTCTGCTGCTGAAATGCCCAAAGTGGATATCAGATTTATCTAATTCATGGTGCTTTCAATGTGCTTCTTTCACTATACTCACACTTTCTTACAAAGATTTTATTAATTCTCAGCATATAAAAAAAATATCACTTTCATGAACAAAATTAAAAAAATATGTATGCAATTCAAATGTTAATTTCAAGATTTTGAGCATTGAATCGTGTTTTTGTGTCTGTGTGTGTATGTTTTATCACCAGATGAAGCTTCAGGTGTAAGGGCATGCAAGTTTTTATTCATGCTAAATACCCTGCTGCCTTTAAACTAGACTTCTTAATGTTTTACAGTTCACCTTTCACAGCTGATAAAGAACTCACCTGAAGGACAAATAACCTCCTCCATAACTGGCATATGTTTTTTTTTTCGTGAATGTGTGTCTATATGTATGTGTTTGAAGGCAGGTTGTATGTCATGGGAAGGGATTAACAGTATTTTAATGAGGGTTTAATGTTTATGTTCAGAGGCTGACAGACATGTACTGTACTCAACCAATGACAGGTTCTCTCTCACACACACACACACACACACACACAGGCAGACGTACAGAGAGACAAACAGATCAGAGTTTTTTAAAGCCTCTCAAACAGTATTAATGACATGACTAAAGCTTATTAGGGGGTTAGAGGATGTTAGCCAGCCACTCAAACACAGAAACATGTAGGACTGTATGAATGCGTATGTGTTGATGTAGCTAATCTAATTACAGAAATGAAACAGAACTCAGTGTCACCTCCTTGTACTGTAAATACATTAGCTGTCCATCAGCTTTTTTCACTTTTTTTCTACTCGACTCATGAAAAAGACTTCAAGAAAATATAAAAAATATTATTTGTATACACGCTTCTCAGAGAAATTAAATTACATTCATCAGCATCAACCTCTGACCACTTTAAGTTTGCATAAATAAATTCTATTAGTATTATTTTATTGTTTTATTATAAAAGTCTCATTATTACGAAATGTTTGGTGTATTTCCTGCTGAAGTTCCTGAAGTACAGCCTAGAAAATGTCAATCTAAGCTCCCCATAAGAGACCTGAGCTCCACCAGAAGCAACAACATTTTAAGTTTGGAGGGGTCTCAAAAGAAAAGATAGATAACCATCAGCATTTCTAATGCTGCAATGAATTTTATTAGAACTCCATAAAATCTAATTTGAATCTTATGTCCTGTCATCAGCCATTTTAAATGTGCGAGCATCTGAATTATCTTCTGTCAATAATGCGTGTAACATGTAAACTGGACATGTGACGGCTCATGGACTGCTTTCGTGTGATATTTTGTAAACCGGTGGGTAATTATTGTGTGTGTTTTCATCGACCGGTTGTTTAAACCACAAACAAGTTGATGTCAGGCATCAGTAAAGTTGAATAAAGCTTCGTTGAAGGTGTACTGAGACACTGATTGATTACTGCTGTATGTGCAGCTGGCGACATTGGTGCAACGCTGCTATAGCCACTACATCTAATCTAACAACCTGTACCATACTTTGCTGTTATCCACTGTAATCTTATCACATTGAGTGGGTCATAGCTTAAAACTGAGGAAAAGGTTAGTAAAATAACACAATTAATTTAGTTTATCTAATACAAACATGGTGAAGATTCAGGAACTCATATCAGTAAAATTTGTGTAGATTTTTTAGCTGCCATGGTCACACATGAACAAAAGTTCAACCATCATCAACTTCATCCATGAATCCTCCATAATATTTTACAATGTTTCATATATCTGTACCCGGGGGCTAGAAAACTATTCATCCAGTATTAGTAAAACTGGTGATCTGCTTGTGAGTAACCTGGAGTTACGACAGTCTCATCATTACCTGTCACATCACATGAACATGGCACAGATCCCCAGCTCTCCTAACACTGTGACACTTTGTACCAGGGGAGGATTATTCTGGAGAAAATCACCTGACGGACGCCGGGTACTTGGAACAAATGTTAAAGTTAGTGACTGTTTTGGTAATATTGCTTTAAAACTGCGTGCCTCTCTGCCCCCCCACCTGACCAGGTAAGTGAATGTGGGCCACGCCTTGGATCAACCTCCTAATGCCTCTCACTCTCTCTGTCTGCTCTGCAAACTGTTTCCCTGCTGCAAGAGCCAACCTGCCCCTCACACTTTGTTTTTCTCAGAGTGTGTGTGTGTGTGTGTGTGTGTGTGTGTGTGTGTGTGTGTGTGTGAGAAAGCGATGCAGGGTTAGGGCGTTGCTGCAGCTAGTTTACTCTCAGAGAGCAAACAAATCTCTGATGTGTTTTTCTAACCCTGATAGCCGCGGCTGACACCATGTCAACAACGTGGGGAGAAATATTTCTTCCTCTCCTTCTTTCTGTTCTTTCTTCTCTGTCCCTGTATTTTCTCTCTCTCACTCTCGTGTTGTCTTTGTCTTTCATTAAGATCTTTCATTTCAACATTCTTTTGTCTTCATTTAAATCTCCCAGTTCCTCCCTCAACTCTCTCTTTCTGTCTGTCTTCATGCCGACTGCGATCCTCCCTTCTCTTTCTTCCTTTGAGGACACAGAGAAAGCTGTAACCACAGAGAGGTTGTATTAAAGGAAGTGACTGAGCCCAGCTTTACACAGTTGTTTGGTGATCTCTGTTGCCAATTTGTATCTGTAAGTCTTTGAGGATCCTGTTTGTGTTTGTTTGAGCCCGGCCAGGTGTGCTGGATGCAAGCCAAAGCAAAGATTAAAACCTCAAATCCAATTTCCTATTATATATATTGCTATTATAATAGTTTGCTTTGAAGTATTTTTCACCCTGAATTGAAAGTTTAGTTTGCATGGACCTCGAGCTGCTGAGTTAAGTTTCGTGGCCCTGAAAACCTTTCGAAACAAAAGCGTTACATTCAGTGATTCTAACAGTGACCATCGCAGCAACATGATATAATATCAGAATAGGGCTGAAACTAATTTTCAATTAATCTGATGATAATTTTCAGTAAGATAATGAATTGTTTACTTCATAAAATCTTAGATAATTGTGTAAAAAGTTCCCAAAGCCCAAATTGATATATTTAAATAAAATTTTTAAACTGTTTTGTTTCACAGTCCAGAACCAAAAGATAATGAATTCAATGATATATAACTGAAAATCTGCAAATTCTCACATTGGTGAAGCTGATACTTGAGTATGAATGTTTTTGTTTTAAAGAAAATGGCTCCAATCATTAATCAATTATCAAAAGTAGTAGCGATATCTGATACTAAGATTTATATAGTGACAACATTAAAGATTAGTAATAAAATATAATAAAGTTTAGGCCAAGTTTAGGTTGTTTTAACCTCAGTTCTTCTATCATTTCAAAATGTTGCGTTATAATCATAAAACTAATCATTCTATTTGGTTGTTTTTTTTGTCGTAACTGAGCAAAATATAAAGTTTTGGAGACACTATTTTAAAATCTCACTGCTGCGTTATGTGGAGATTAAAGCTTGAGACATTGTCTAGAGCTATAATTATGTTTTCTCTACAGATCGAGGGTTTGATTCCATGACTGAAACAGAAATGTAGAAATCCCTCTTTTCCCACTAAAGTGGCTGTATCCCCATAACACCCTCCCCACTCTTAATGCTGGTTGAAACCCTAAATAGTGGTATGTTAAAACCTTGTTTAACTGTTATGAGTTCTGAATCATACCCTCACTTCTACACACACGCACACACACACACACACACTGTGGTGTTTTGACTGGTATGTCAGAGTTAAGAGATCAGTGAAGACCACCCCAGAAGAAAGTAAGGGGAAGGAAAGGATTTAAAATTTTTATGTTAAAGAGAGAAATGTATTGTTACATTTAAGTGCAAAAATTTATACACAGTCTGTAAAGGTATGGAAAGATGGAATGTTTTTAAATAGATGTTAAGGGACCAAACACTTGAGAGACAATTCAAAAAAAAGTTACTGCTGGAAAAGTCAAGAAAGCCAAGGTCGCCTCAGTGACGAAACTTGAAAAAAGCATTTTCTTTCTGAAGCTCCACTTGGCGATAAAAATATTAAAATATTGGGTACTAGTTGGTAGAATGGGGTGTATATGTAAGCAGCAATGAAAGGAAGTATGTTCCTTGACCTTTTTACCCTGCAGCAAAAAGATGAATCAAACAGTTTTGAACTTTTTAAGCATTGTTCCCAGGCTTTAACTTCAGCTGTGAACAGCAGCCGCTACATTAAAAGCTTAATCTTTGATCCCGACTTAAAAAAAAAAAAAAACTGCCTTAAAAAATATAAAAAATGATTCTTTGTAAAGCTGATTAAAACATAAAATACATATCAATAAAAAGAAACATAAAGCTTCCAAAACAGAAGCCCTTTTAGAGAAGTTGTTGAAGTTTACTTTCATAAACGTGTACACTATAGTGTATACATATATGAAAGTAAACTGGTGGTAAAGGGTATATGTAATGTAATGTGAAAAGCGCATTGTTTTGCTCCGTCTGGGCCGAGTCCGGTCAGTCCAGTTTGTGTCGTGTTTCCACTGAGCTGTGCTAAGCCTCTCACTGCGTACCTGTGCTCCCTCCTGTTTAGTCTCAAGGCAGAGACGCCCTCACTCTGGACAAATACCTTCCGGAAAACTTCCGCCCCTCCCCAAAACCACTTCTATCACTGGCCCAGACAATACACACTCACAAAGGGCTTGAAAAAGCCGGGGCCACACGCAAGCACGGGCCCTCGAACATATGTATGCATGGACGCAGTGAACGTGCACAGGGACAATGTGAAAACGCCACTCAAATTATTTTTTTAAGTAAAAGTAGTGATACGAGGCATGTTGTGTTATGCTTTTCTGCATGAGATGCTTGTGTGTTTCAGAATGAGAATCAGAAGTGAGGCCCCCCATCACATAGCCGCTCCGCGATCTAGATTTAAGACTAAAGGTGAAAGGATTATCAGAGGAGCACAGGATGACAAAGATTTCATCTTCTTTTAAGTCTTCAAACATATTTTTTTTCAACATTTATTGTATTTTTATTGGAATATTTAATGTTTCTAATGTTTGGAAAGTTATTTATTTAGTATTATACAATAATTCTGTATGTAATACACAATGTAAAAATTCTGTGTTCATATTTAATGGATACAGATACAGATATACAGAACAGTAAAGTGTACCAAAGTATCATAAGTAAATGTGTTCAGTGTGACGAATCTCAGAATCAGAGTCAGAATGCTCAGTTATTAATAATTAATTGATCAAATAATACAAATCTGCACATGTTGGGGCTTTTTCATTATTTGGTGAATTTTTACTCATTTTACTCTACAGGCTAGATGAACTCCTAAGACTTAAGACTTAAATAATTTTAGAAATGCATTTTGAAACAGGATTTATCAGAGTTCCTGAAGATGACAGAGTGGAGAGTTTTACCTTTATAGGGACATTTCAAGAACTTCTTCATATTTAATTAATCTGCACAGTAAAGTAAAAAGTTCACTATTAATTAGGCTGATTAATCCCACCATCATAGCCATGTGGTCTTAATAATAAAGAAATCAATTCTCCTCTGAAACCGTGAAATAGTAGTACCATCAAATTGTACTTGAGTATATACATTTTTTTTACTTTTGCCCTTTAACACAAACACACACACACCCACAAAAACACACACAGACAAACACACACACTCACAGGACAAAGAAAAAGACTGGAATGTGTTTACCTGCCTTTACAACTCAACTTAATGTCCAAGGTAAACGTGATGGATCCCTTTCTCACCCCTCGTTACACACACACACACACACACACACACACACACACACACACACACACACACACACACTTACAAACCAGACAGTTTTGAATGAACCTTGTCCACTGCAACGTGTTGACAATGAGTCCAGTGACAGACGAGGCTTTACGTTGACATCGATCTCGACTGACGGCTCTGACCTGATCTCTGACCTGATGTATCGAACCTGTTTGTCACTTCAGGTGCTTTTATCAGTCAACTTAAGATATTCTCTGGTTAGCTTACCTGTGACGTGTTTCACCTGGCTGTTTTACATGTTTCACTGTGCTGCATGGGGTTAGACCAATTCTTTCTATTTTCAGTCTAAAAATAGAGTCTGAATCAAAATTAATATCACTTCAGTGGCATTTACTTTTTACACTGTACATGTTAAATGAGCTGGATGGACCAATTTGTGTGAGGACAAAGGATCTCAGTACAACTATTATTAAACACTGTGTGGAAACAAACCAGAGGATTCTGTTTCTAAATTACACAGGAGCAGAAAAATAGATTTTAAAAGTAAAATCTTAAAAGGGAGGCTTCGTCAGTCAGTACCCATCAGTCCCATGTCAACCGATGGTGTGAAGTTTCTCATGTGGTATTGCTTTTCAATTCAACATCGGCGGTTTGGCTCGTATAATTGTATTCATGACAATAATATTGTTACATACCAAAGCTACAGGACACAGTTCAGCTGATGTATTATTAGCTCCGAGGTCCCCTGAGAAGTTACAGTGATACACCAATCATGTCATGTAAATTACCCAGCATGCCAAGAGGACTGTTCACCTGTAATCACCCCCATTGTGCTTCAGTTCACCTGCTTTAAACTGAATCAGTAAGTGGAGGTGGCATTTCTGCACTCTGAGGAACGTAGACATTAAAGATGATGTTACTTATCAGCACGTGATGGTAGCAAACCTGTGGACTTCAGCTTTAAAGAAATGTCAAGTGTTTGGGAGATTGGTTCAGACAGGTTATTGTACCTGATAAATCATGAGAACATGGACACAAAATCTAGTGTCCTAAGGTGACACTTACAGTATAAGCAATATGTTAAATCAATTTCTTTTTTGGTTACATTTGTCTAAATACTAAGGGAACCCTCGAGCCAACAGTGTCACATTCTGTGTAAGTGCATTGTCATGATAATGGGACACAATCTTACACAAGCTATTTATGTTCGTGTCCTCGCTGAACCAGCAGTTCAGGTCTTTTGATGATGGCGGATTCTATGACAGACATGTTTGTTTTGTTTACAGCATTTTTTGGAAGTTCATAATTGTTTTCTGTCAGTTTTAAACTGCCACCATGAAAACCACAAACCTGATGAGTGACAACGTTGGTGGGAATATTTCTCATGCTAAAACACCCAAAGTTTAATTTCTGGTTCCCACAAAGTGTGAAAACAGCTGCTTAAAAGGCATTTTGAAAATAACTCAACAACAACATTATCTCATCATTACACCTCTCACATTATGACATGATATCTCTTAAGATTTACTGCCAGCTTCATACGTACTTTCAGCTTTGAAGCTTAAATGTAGCTTCCTGTTTTGCCTCAGAGAGCAATAACCTGAAGTGGTTTATCAGCTTCGAGGAACCTGCCTCATATTTTGATGTCATTGTTGAACCTGAGGGAACTGTCAGACTCAGGGTGGGTCAGGATTGGGCGTACCGACCCAGGATTAAAGTCTAAAATTAGGCTGAGGGCAGGGGAGAGTATCAGGTAAATCCTGAAAAAAAAAACAATTATCATTTCCTGTCTGGGTTCAGTGTAATATCATTTTGGATGAGTTGACTTGAATGGAATGCACAGTAAGCATAAAGTTTTAAAGCCAGATTTGAATGGAATGCACTGTTAACTGAGAGGATTAATGAAAGATTTGACTTGAATGGTCGGATGACTTAGAAGAGAGGAAGAGAGTGACTCGTCTGGGAGATTCCTCCGAGGCTGAGCAGTGCTCACACACGAAATGTACACACATATGTAAGTGCATACACGCAAGTTCCCCATCCCTCTCTCTCTCACACACACACTCACAACCCCGACTTCCTCCTGTTGTGTGTGTTTTGTCAGTCTAATCTCTGGTCTAATCCTCACACTGCTGCCAGACAGACAGGCCCACCCAGGTGAATGAGCCTGAATTCAAGAATAAGTGTGTGTGTGGGTGGATGACCTGAGACATCCAGCAGTGTGTGTGTGTGTCTCTCTCAAACACACACACACACACACACACACACACACTGCTGGATGTCTCAGGTCATCTACATGTGACTTAGATGACACTTAGATTGGGGATGTGTGTAATATGGGAACATACAGACACAAAAATAGAGGGACATAGAAAGAAGGGTGCCGACCCACCGAGTCATCAAAGGACAGAGTACAGGCCTGGCACACGAGCATTCAAAATGGCAAAACCATTGCTAATCTTGCTAATCTTTTCAAGTCCAGTTCAACTTGGGTGAACTTTGACCTGTAAATTTGCACCATTGACCAATAGCAAACCGTCTTGACACAGCTGACGTTTGAGGGGAAACAATGGAGGAAGCTATTGTAGCTCATTAGTTATGTTGCACCATTTAATTTCCTTCAACCTCCTCTGCCGGAGTCTAAACTGCTCCCCAAAAGAGCAAAATCAGTAATGAGACAGGAGTCGAGGCTACAAACAAGTCTTTTTAATAAACTTTGTGAATCATTATGTCCAGACTAAGCAAACAAACCCCGAGAGGTTTATTTCTCCTCTTCAAAAACATTTTATTTAACAAAATGGTGTATAGTGGTGAACAAAATGTCAGAGGACTCAGGTGGATTCATGTGCATTTTGCATATTTGTAAGACCGGTCTGATGACACGACCATGATGTCCAACTGATCTGAGACCTCAACTCAATTTCTTCAGTTTTACTCACATTGATGTACAAATGGTGCTCATCCCACCAGTCCACGAACCTGTCCACATAGTGTCATAGTGTAATTTGAGAATTTCAATACAAATTGATTAGGTTAGGAGCTGACAAAATCATTTGTATACACAGTAAATAAAAAGGGCGAACTGAGCATCCGTCTGACTACTATATCAGAGTGCTGAATTAATTTTCACTTGTTGTAGCCTGTTTGATAAAAAAGAATAATACCACTTGATTAAAAAAAAAAGATTCACCTTCAACTGAACACATTTTTTAAGCAATCTACAGAGAGCTGGAACAGTGGATGCCAGGCGGGTGTGAGTTCCTCAGCAAATGTCATTAAAAAAAAAAGCAGACAGGTGCATCCAGCTTATTTTGTAGATGTCGATTAACACAGTCTGTAATTTAACTGCTCTGTTGGCATTCCCATTCATTGGAATATACACGACACACACAAATATAGTGGTAAATTCCCTTGATAAGTAGTTTGGTCGCAAGGTGACGAAGAGAGGTTCCCAGGTTGGTCTCTGATTGCAAGATTACAGCAGTAATAAACTGTCTTTAATATAACAGATCCCTCCACTCCTTGTTTTACCAGAGTTTAATCTCTATTTGAGCATATATGGGAAAACTCATTTGTATAAAGGTGTCCACCACATCGTTGCAAAACCATGTTTCTGTTCATAGCCTGCTTAAGAACACCAACAACTTTTTTGTGACTTTTTTAAAGCATTTAAGTACAACAAATAAGAAAGAAGGAAATCTGCAGCAGGAGTTTCGACTTCTAAGTGAATGCAGGATGATGGATTCACAATCATTACTTTTTGACTGGCAGATAATATTTCCCAAGAAAGACCGCACAGACACTCAGTGGTTAGAACAAAAGATGTAAAAGCATTCATGAACTCGTTGTAGGCTGTCAGTTGGTGACAGTGATTAGCAAAATGCCCCATTACTTTAAGCACCTTTACTCACATGAAAATGTTGTGGTGTATTACAGTAAATAAAATGAGGATGAAAAAAGAAGAGATGGTCGAAAACCACTGACCAGTCAGTCAGTCAGACTCTGAGCTTCTACCTGTTCCAGCTGAAGTCTGTGAAACTATGAAACTTACATGTTCTGTGTGTCTGAAATGCATAGAAAATAAATTTCTAATTATCCAGTGGTTATTTGGTGCCTCCGCACCCCAACTCAAAAAAAATAATATACCACCGGCACTGTAAAATGTTACTTTGAAGATTCAAAATTAAAAAATTAATCCATGTTCTATCCATTCCCAGCTGACATTAAAAGCTGAATTGCATTTATATTCAACTGAGACATGCTGCAACTATTCTATATACCACATATGACAAACAGCTAATCCTTATTTATGCCTTGCCAAGCCTGTCACATATTAAGCTGCAGTTGCATTATGGGCAGTGGCAGGTAAAATACAGTAAGCCTGACTGGATTTGGCAGCAGCCTGAGACACAGATGGTAAAGAGTTTCCTTCCAAAATGAAAGATATCCCCTGCTTGAAAACTGACACCTTCCCGGCAAAACGCCTGCCAATGTTGTTGTTAAATAAAGTAAAACACATCACAGGATGTCAGGAAGTCATTCATTATCTTGAGATCTTTGTTTATATCAGCAATAATGTTGCTGATGATGTGATAAAATGCTGATTAATCAAGTCAAGTAATGTCATGTTGAAACATATTGTTCCATGAAGGGAAATTTGATGTGCAGCCAAGATTTAAAACATCACCCTAACAAATAGGGATTTAATGGGATTATATATGAAGTGATTCAGAATAAGGTGCTGCTACATGTGTGAAAACAAAGCAAAGAGGGCATATTTTATAGTACATAAATATTCTCTGTTCAGCGTATTGATAATCACAAACACAAAAGATCTTCAGATCCACCTAGCAGATACACTGGTGGCCTGCAGGCAAGAGTTTAAACTCTTTGTGGAGGAGGGAAAGTCTGGGACAGCCTAGCTTTTCCTAAGGACCTGCCTACTATAAATATTCCTGACCAAATCCATGTTGAGATTTTCCTTAAGCTTAGACATAAAGCAAAGACTGATTTGATAAAAGGTCAATAAAACAGGAATCGTCGTAGCAAGAAGAAGATTTAAAGTCTTTAATTTCCTGACAAATTAAACGGTTGCTGTTATTTTCTAATGTTTCTCCCCACCCTGAGAGTGAAAAGTAAAAAAAAACATTTCCTCCCCCCTTCCTAAAAGTCACTTTAGGGGTGGAAGAGAACTTCCTAAAAACAACACTCATGTCCTTTTTGCCACAGTTATCTGGAGAATGGACCTGTCACGCTGTGACACAGAGGCTTGTTATTGGATGGGAGGCTGTGTTAGTTGTATTTTCTGTTAACACACACAAGGCAAACCCATGAACACAGAGGTGACGTGAGACACGTTTTTGCTGACTGCATGAGGTATGAAAAGCCTTCAATATGTTTCAAACCCCAGCTGGGTATCTTTAAATAGTAGAAATATAGTCATCTTTTGCAAAGTAATCTTGAGCTAAAAACATTTTCTCATCACCCACCACCTTCACTTCCTGTATAAACACGGACAAGTCATCCATTCATTTTCAAAAGACTTATTTTAGTATTCAAATAATATTTTTTTTTGTGTAAATCGACTCAGAACTAGAAATTAATACAATAACATCAATGACATTTAACTTCAGAGCTGCTTGTATTTATACAATGCTTAAGTCCTACAGTACACTGAAAGAATAATTCCTGTTTTTAACAACTTGAGTTTTATTTTTGTAGTTTTAGCCATCTTTTATCAGTTATGATAATATTCAACTTCTCCTTATTGTTATCACAACCAATAGAAACTATGGCCAAACCAACAAAAATAAAATGCAAGTTGCAATAAACCAGAATTATCCTTTTATGTAGCGTTAACATGGAGCATCTTCCTGGGACACATGGATGATTTTGATATCAGGTTAATTTTAACTCAAGTAAATCAACAGGTTAGTCTCTGAACTCTGAATTCCTTCCAAAATACATAAATATATGTAAAGAAGCAAGATTAACATAGATACAGATGAGTAACATGTCTTGTCTGAAACTACATTCCTGGATGTGCAGAAAATGTGCCCCCACCTCCATTTTGCAGAGAGAAGTTTTCTTGTTGAAAGCAGGTTGGACTGAAGCACCGTGAGGCTGATTGCAGGTGAAGAGGCCTCTTGGTATGCTGGGTAATTTACATGACATGATTACTCCAGCAGCCCTTTCTTTGTGTGTGTATGTGTGTGTGTGTGTGGGTGTGCGTGCGTGTGCGTGTATGAAGGAGAGGGAGAGAAAAAAAAAACATGTAGGGACCAGGGTTTAGTGGTAATATGGTGCTAAACATCTGTGAGCTTGATGACACTCACTTAAAACAACGAGAGGGAAGGTGGGAGGGAATCATGATTGAAGGAAGAAAAGGGGGAGGACGGGGAGGAGGAAGGGGGAAGATGAGGGGGGACTGAGGCGTGCAACGAGAGCGATGAAGACAAGAAAACAAGAAAAACAGCAAAATATAGAAGGAACAGAAAAGAAAGAGGGAGCAAAGATGGAAAAGTTGTGATGAGCAGTGAGGAAGAAGTGGAAGGATTATATTCATCAAGCGCCCCGAAGATACTGAAGCTAAATGTACAAACATCAAAGACAGGTAGGTGTGTGTGTGTGTGTGTGTGTGTGTGTGTGTGTGTGTGTGTGTGTGTGTGTGTGCGTGTGCGTGTGTGTGTGTGTGTGAGTGAAGGGGGCAGACAGGGTAGGCAGGCTGCATGGTCTAACTTGCTGTAAAAGCACCTGAAGAAACAACACAAGACTGGCACGATAACATCTACCCCGACTGCCCTTCCAGCTGTGTGTGTGTGTGTGTGTGTAGGTGTGTAGGTGTGTAGGTGTGTTCAGACATCTGATGCTCAGGTTTTATGTGGTTTTGTCATATCCTGCCCTGTTTATAACCTTTTGAACCCAGATTTTTCTCTTAAATTAGTCACTTTACAGTGAAAGCAGTGAACTCGACATTCTTATATACTGTGTGTACAGTATATTGTGTATCTACGTTTGGAGTTTCCATTGAGATCATTGACTGTACATGCACATTAATATCCCAGTTTTTGGTCTTGGTTTTGCATGCATGATTGCCTCATTATTGGTTTCTGATCATCTGCACGCAGGCATGTCTTCGATCCACACTGTCATTTCTGGATTGAATGGGTTACCTGAGCAGTTGAGGATGAACCCAGTTTGGTTTCTGGCTGCTCGGCTGCTGGTGTGGCTTCTCCATAGCAGACTGACATCGAAACCCAGATTAACTGATGCCACACTTATTCCGTTTTTTACTGGAGTTTAAGCCAGTATGCTCTGTTTTCTAAGACCTGGATATGGTGTAAACAACACATGATAGAAACACTCCAAAAGCCAGCTGGGTTTCTGGTGCACCTGTAAACGCATTAATTGAGTAAAATATTAAAACCCAAGATGGTGTGTGTTTTATTATGGCTGAACTATTACATCAGATAAAAATTATTTAAGCAACATTTTATATCATTCACTTCATGGGGTGAATTGGGCTGCTATCTGATCTCAAAAAAGTGTAAATGCGTCCAAAAAACATGACAGATTGAAATTGCCCAAACCACCTACGTAACGTGGGGCCTTATCCACATATATGCATCTCGCTTCTCAACACTCTCTCACCCACACAGATCTTTCAGTGGTTGCACTGATCAGGGATCAGAAAGGCAACAACACCTTAGCTCGACTTTGTATGTGTTGGAATCACTGGACCTCTTTTCTTCCTGATGTGTTAATGAGACAGGGAGAACCATGGGTAATTTCAGTGTCACTTCAGCTGCCATGATCGAAGGGGAAAGAACATGTAGAGGCTATTTTCACAGACTACTTACTGATAAAGTTACACTTGGGAGGAATAAAGATTATGTATGCATCTTGAATGCTTTTTGAAAGCATTTACACTACGCTTCTTCGATATCTGATATCTTTCCCTCCCAAGAAACATAAAGTGGCAAATCTTGGGCATCAGTTAATACGCATTTCCTCCAAATTCAGCCTGATATTTTTGAGATCTAATAGTAAATTTCTGCCGGTGCAAATACTGCTGTGATGTGTCATTTAGTGACGTTTTAGTGTTTTTAAGAAAACACTACTGCACCTCACATCACTGTTTTTACTTCACCTCTCTCACCTGCTCTCTCTCCCAGGCGGAGGTGGATTAGCAGAGTTCTGCTCCGTTTACCTCCACCTGTCAACGCTGCGAGGCCTCGTGTGTGCGGCTGCGTGCATGTGTGTGTGTGTGTGTGTGTGTGTGTCCTGTGCATTCAGCCATGAGAAGCTACCGCTAAGACCCTGCATCATGGGTTCTGTGTAGGTGACAGCTAAACAGTCCCACCCAGAACACACACGCACTCACACACTTAAAGTGACGCTTTTAGACGGTTAAGCCAAGTAAATGCTTTGGGTATCAACTACCATTAGCGCCAATGCACTCAGAATATGAAAACCTGACGCTGCTTTTAAGTTTCTGTTTCCACTTTCAGCAGCTGAGAGGTAAAGATAGAGAGACACAGAGATGGAGAGAGAGAGAGAGAGAGCGGGTTTGTTGTCTTGTTGTGTGGTCCCGTGTGACTGAGGGAGCTGCACCTCCACGCCTCACTGCCATCTTCCCTCCTCTCCCCCCAGCTCTCAGAGCCTGCTCTGGCCTGTTAGCAGGAAGTGTCCTCCCAGCTGACACACACAGACACACACAACTTTAAAATGTTGGCAAAATGCCCCCGACGAGACCACAAAATGCAAACATTTCACTCAAACTTCAAAATTAAAGATGTCCCGGTTGTTCTGTATTAATTCTTGGAAGAGGGCCTGGATGAGTAACACATGAAATTTAACTGTGAGAGTTAACGAAGTGAGTAAAGTCAGTTTCTGCAGGTGGTCCTCTTTTGTCTGTTTATTGTAGCAATGGCAGCTTGACAGGTTATGTTTTTCAAGTCAGTAACTTTTGTCTGTCAAGGCTCAGTAAGAATTGGTTTTGCGACACATTTTGAACAGAAAAAAGATGCTTTGTTAATATGTTGAAAACTACCCACCAAACTCCAAAAGCAGTTTCATAAAAAATTTGTAGCAACAACATTATGTTCAAATAGTTGTTCAAGGTTCACAGTTTGAAGGGCTGAAGAAATGTTGTATTGTATCATTATCTAAACAGGCACCAAAACTGTTTTTTCTAGTCATCTTATACAGAAGGAACTGAGTTTGTTATGTGTATTTGGATTTTGTGAGGAGCCTTTTCTCACACAATTTGAGTGTGCTAGTTATCCAGCAAACAGGGTCAAAGAAAACCAGTTAAGAAAGTCCAACATCTACTAACAAAAAGAGAAAAGACTTTGGGATGTGTAAGCAGCAGTGCCAATGGCTGAAATTCCATTTAAGTTTAAGTTTAAGTTCTTTACTAGGCATTTGTCATTCAGTTGTTGTGCATGTTTTTTTCATAGGCATCACTGACTTACTGGTAACCATTTCTTCTAGAGATTACGTTTGTATATTACTTTATTGTTTTTCAAATTACGTTGTGTTGACAATTGTAGTCACTACCTGAATTATGTTCACAGGCAATGTTTTTTTGAGTGAATGAAGTGCTAATCTACTACACCAGAGTCTAAGTGAGGTGGTTGTGGTTGCGGAGGGCGTACAAAGTGCAGGAGTTTTTTTTTTTCCTACCTCCAATTTATATTTGAATAGTGACAACTGAAGCTCTGAATCCAACAAAAGAAATGCTGGTCGTAATCTGGGAGGCTAATTGTAATATGTTGCAGCAGGATCTGACAGAAATGAGCATTAGTAAGACAACAGTACAGTATGTTATATTTTTGTTTGTTAGTTTCCGAGTCCTTCTGCCCCCTAGTGGTCCGAAATCGCTTAATGCAGCTTTAATACAAAGTGTATGTTTTCATGTCAAAGCAAGAGCATTGTTTATTATGTTTAACTGTTTATAGATTTGTAATAACAGCGAAGAGCCATGAAGAGAGAGGACTCTCAGCACACATACCTTAAAAAACCTGCTTGTGATGAGGTCAAACTGTGGTGCTAAAAACACAGTGTACATACAGTAACCACCGGGTCAACTGAATTATTTATTTATTTTACTGTAACTTTTCCCCTGGGAATCCAGTGACGGGTGGTTTGTCTAAGTACCTGAATTAGAGAGAGACGTAGAGAAGAGACAGAAGGAGAAAGAGAGAGAAGGAGAGGGAGAGAGACGGAGAGAGAGGTAATTAGAATCCAGTGATTAATGTTCTAATGAGTTTATTCTCCAAGGGGATTAACATGAAGGCTAATAGCAGCTGTGCTAAAAACATCCCAAAAAACCCAAAACACAAGAGACAAAAACACAGGCACAGGATTTACTGGTCCAAGACGAGAAAAACATTAGTTTGTTGTTGTTGTTGTTGTCGTTGTTGTTTTTAGAGTTTATTCTGTGAGTTTCCCATCGACTCATGCAACCTTGGAATGACCTTAACTCCACCACAGGACTTTATCTTCAACTTAGTTGCAGCAGTAAGGCAGAGATGAAGGAGAGGGTAAAGGTTTTAACATTTTTTGAGATTTTTATATGTAGAAATTAGAATCTATGATGGGAAGTAACTGACATTCAGTTTGTTGTCTAATGTGACAAACAGCACAGTGTTTTCTCTGTAAATTTGGTGCAACGTCTCCTGTTATTGTGGCAAGTTATTGTAGAGATTGTAGATTGGCAAGAAAAAAAAGGAGGAAAGAGAGAGGAAGTTAAGAGAGAGGTGAGGGAAACAGATACGAAGGCAAGAGAAGAGGAAAAAATATATATCCTTGTAACCAATTGGTTTTTGAAGTGATAGGGAGAGTGACATTCGGGTTGGCTTAGCTCTTTTCTGAAGGAAAAGGAGAGATTAAGACAATCCGCAGCGAGCCACCTTCCCTACGCCAAGGTGCTTAGGGACCCAGGGAGCAAAGAGGATTGTGGGAGAGAGAGGGGGCTTCTGGGATAGCGTTGCAGGGATCTTAGAGGGCATTAGCAGTAACGTACTCTACCTGAGATAGACAGAGAGGCGACCACACCACCAGGACTGGACCCCTTTGTTGACTGGCTTAGTGGTCCTGTCTCGCACACACACACACACACACACACACACACACACACACACACACACACACAAAGGCACTCACACAAACTCGCAAATGCAAAACTCCTGTACAAGATTGCATCATATTGTAATAAACATGTACATACCTCCATGCAAATACTGCCAGAAGAACAAAGACAAACACTTAAACATACTGAATGGACCCAAAATGTTCACACACATACACACACACACACACACACACACACACTCATACACATCTGTGGTTTCTTTGTAGTTTTCCAATAACGATTGCAAAAATAGGTCAAAAGTTATTTAAATGAAGGCAAAAGACATATTTGAAAATAGGTCAATTATTTTAATATTTTTTTTTATAATGAAACCTTGGAAACACTCATTACTTTGAGCCCGTATTTAGCATTCATAAGCAGTATATAAACATTTAATAACAGTTTATATGATTTTTTTTTGGGTTGTTTTGTTTGTGTTATCTGTTGTCATGCTTTTATGTTGTGTGTGAACCCCGGGGAGAATAGCTGGGTTTAGGGTAAGGGTTAAATAATGGGGATCTAAATAAAATCCTATAACACACTATCATGTAAATATAAGCATATATTAGTGTTTATTAATGTATTTGTGAACAACTTTAACTCCTCCTGTGGGCACAGTGGAAGCTAGTGTATAAGCAAACAATGAATGACCTTGTAAATGTCCTGCATACAACTTTATTATAGTGTGTTATAAAGCATGAAAAACAATAAGTTACCAGATCAATGAACGTATGTCTATATAATACTCTTTCTGACACAGTTATAAACATTAACTATAGCAATATTATTAAAGTATTACTGTATTGAAGAAGAAGAAGAAGAAGAAGAAGAAGAAGAAGAAGAAGAAGAAGAGGAAGAAGCAGGAGGTTCCGATGTAGTTCATGCATCACTTAGTCAAATAATGATAAATGATAAATAATCATTCATTAAATTAATCAGGTAGGTGTAGTGTTTTACAATGCGATGACATATTGCAGAAAAGTGAAACAAAAACCATGTCATGAAATATGTTTGCACAGACGGTAGGTGCAAATCAATAAGCTGCTTTAAATAAAAACTTACTTAACTAAAAGTTGTTTTTTATAAAATGTATAATAAAACTTCGTGTTTGTCACATAATATTTTACAGTCTGCTTCTCATTTCTGCTCCCTGATGTTTTTTATTTTCTTCAAGAACATAAAATAAGTTATTGAGTTTACAGTTAGCATTGAATAGACTGTGTTTACATTACATCCACAGAGCAACAATTCTTTTTTTTTACATTATGGTAACTTTGCTTTTTACCCCAGTTACTACAAATCATTTATATTTTCAATGCTGACCATAAGATTGATTTCCTAACTTCCATTATTGCTTTCCATTCATTTCACTTCATAATAAAAATCCATTTGAGACAGCTGACTACCTGGAGAAATGTAATTCACTGGAGCAAACATTGCGTTTCCTTTTTATTTAATTTAATTTTCCTTTTTTATTAATTTTTATTAAGTAAGTTTGAGTAATGTGGAAACACAGTTGAGAGCAAGCGACTCTTTGTTAATTGGCATTAGAAACCAGTAAAGCCCATTATCCTGAAACAATGAGAACATAAAAACGTCCTTTAGATTTACAAATAAAGTTTGTTGCAAATATATTCAAACTATTAAATTATGACTTTCAAATCATAATTTATTGCATGTGGACATTTGGAGATAAACTCTTCAGTAACATACTGTATGCACCCAGACTGACTCTGTGCTATAGAGGAATCTCACTGGTGTCAGAGTTGTGAACTAGTGTAGATTTGTAGTTAAATCCAACAATTTACAGTATATTTGTGTGGTCTGGTATTTTTCGTTGCATGCAGAAAATATCACATTACATTCCTGACACTGTGTAATCATGTTGGATTTACCCGCAAATCTGATGCAAACGGCTGAGTCAGGAGTTTGATTTTAATTTTTTTTGCTGCACGTTGGTATTTTTTAGCACTGCCACGTTGTCGGAGTGTAGCCTAAATCTAATCTGGGTTCTGCTGGCTTGTACCTTTGCCTGAGACATTGAGGAATTAAGGAGGAGATTAAGGTGTGTGTGGTAATCTATAAGGATGTGTTGATTTGTAAGGTGAAAACAGGGATAAGCATGACTTTCTGTGCGTGCATGTGTATATTTGTGGATTTGAGAGTTGCATAAGTAAGAGTTTGACTTTGGGAAGTGATTTATTTCTTCTGACTCAAGTTGTGTTTCCGACTGACACAAACAAAAACACACACATGCACACTTACATACACTGTACGTACACATACATGCATATTAAAACGTGCACAGATGCTCTCTAGTACACCGCCATTCATTCACACAGTGATCTGTCTCGTCCGTTAAGATTAGTTGTCACTCTCTTTGTTAAGATGGTGATTTATGTGTTAGTCGTAAGGTCTAATTGCCTTGTGTACGTGTGTACGTGTGTATGTGTGTACGTGTGTGTGTGTGTATGTGTGTGTGGGTGCGTGTGTGTGTGTACAGCCTCAGGGTAAAGCAGCATGACAGCTGCAAGAGGCCTAAAAACGAACCACTCTTCCCGCTTTTTTCTCTATCAGTCCTCTCTCATCCAGCCAGTCCAACATGTTACACTGACGGAGGCCTTGTAATTTACTGCTCTATTAATAACCATTTGGTTTCAGATGGAGGCTCTCTGTGACAGTGTATTTAGGTGTTGTCTTGTGATCTCAAACAAGGTGCTTGGTTGAACTGACATCAAAGGAGAGAAGATGTAGAACCTGGGCACAAGTGCTTACTTGGTACCTTTGTCCACTGAGAAGTCAACAGGATATTGTTACACCACTTCTCTCAGTTTTATACAACTGAACAACAAAGCTGGCATCATACCCTATTTCTAAAATCAATTATCCTCTCTTAAAAGAGGTTATTGTCACAATCGCTGTCCAGGGTGCTGATTCTGGAGCCGCCCAAGATACACATCAACATTTGCCTATTAACCTCACTTTAAATATCCTCTTTGGTTAAAATGAACAACCTATGTGGTGGCCATGTGCGTTGTGACCACAGTCTTTCCCTAAACTAAACTAAGTGAGTTTTTTGCGCTTAAAACTTAACCATACCTTAAAGGAATACCTAATAGATGAGTAGACTGATACCAGTCTCATGCCTGTATGGTAAATATGAAGCTACAACCTTTTTAAGACCCCTGCACCAAGCAACCACCATTCAAATACATTCTCTATGTTTAAAGGGAGACTTTTTTGTCAGTATAGCTGCAACTGCAGTTATAGATTTCTGTGGCCGATTTTTTTATAGTTACCACTGCTCCTTCTGGCAATGGCCTTTCTTAAATTTTTATATTTCTTCTTCAGAATCTATAAAAGAAATTGAAAATTGAAGTTGCAATTACACTTGTGGCATGTTCGCTGCACCTGGGTCCTATTAATATCCCAGAACTCAGCCAGATCAGGCAGAACAGAGCTGGCTCACATTTCGTCCTCCGATTTGTCGCACACAGCCGAGTGTGGTCTATTCCACTGGGCTGTCAGATTCCATGCAACTTTTCTCTCATTTCCATCCCTGCATTTCACCTACTGTCCAACCAACAAATTTTCAAAGTGTTCACCCTCCTCCCTCTCAGGCTCCAATCCTTCTCGAACCCTTTCTCAGCCCTCTACTATCATGTTTTATGTTTAGCTTGATGCATCCAACTCTACCATCAAATTAACAGCCTCAAAACCAAACCATTAAACCCTAGAAATGACATTCATATTCGATGCTTTAGCGGCACACAATTTACACCCAGTGCCAACATTCAGTGAGAGTGCAGGACGTGGTGTCCTTCATATAGCGAGATGAGAAGTCATTCACACAAACTCCATGTTTGTGTCCCATCTTATACCTTCTAGTCAGAACCACATCTTTCCCTAATCTTAATCAAATACTTTAGTACTATTTATTAATGAAAAAGTCTGGCACTAAACAATAAACACGTTGTCACTTAATGTAATGGATTTTGCAGAGTCAAAAAAAGACACTAAAACTTGATTGTCACAGGGTAGAAAGGGCCATCTGTGGTAGTTAGAAATGTTTATCCTGCCCCATCCTTACAGATGCATGTGCATCCTCATGTGCATGCTGTTAGACCACTTACAAACAACACTAATCAAAACCTTTCTCTACAGCACCACTAGTGGCCAAAAACTCCACAGGGTACCCCCAAAGACTTTAAACCAAAACTGTGCCTTTTTCTACTATAGAGAGTTTTCTGTTATTTACATCCTGTTTTATTCACTCTTATATAACTGTAACAGGTGGGCATGAAATGGGGTCCCCACAGGGAGAGAGAGCGAGTGGTATGATGGATTGATGGTTGGCACGGCTGATGCCAACCTCTCTGTGACAAGGAGAGGCAGCTGAAACAGACGGTCCCCTCCCCTTCATTTGTGGGTGCATGTGTGTGTGTGTGTGTGTGTGTGTGTGTGTGTGTCACTGCTTTGGCAATGGTGGCACAACCATCTGCCTGGTCAGTGTGTGTGTGTGTGTGTGTGTGTGTGTGTGTGTCTGGGGGAAGACAGGCCGAGATAAACGGGTGATTGAGTGTTCGAGGCTGCCTGGTGTAAGTGAATGGACTACTGGCACTGGCAGCAACACACACACACACACACACAGTCAGCTGTATGCACGAGGCATTAGGCTATAGTTGACCTGCTTGGAGACAGACTGGGCACCATGTTTGTTTATAGCTCACTGTGTGTGTGTGTGTGTGTGTGTGTGTGTGTGTGTGTGTGTGTGTGTGAGTGTGATATTGTTTTTGCTCCTGTAAATTAATATTTTCCCAGTTTATGTGATCATTGTGTAACTAAACTTGTAAGGTATGATAATGTATATTTTCTGTGTACAATTATTTTTCACTTGTTTGCCAGTATGTGTGTGTGTGTGTGTGTGTGTGTGTGTGTGTGTGTGTGTGTGTGTGTGTGCTTCTCATACGCTCTCTCCAACTCTGTGTCTTTAAAGGCCTTGTGTGGTGAATAAATATTCCCTCTATGGAGGAGTCAAAGCTGCCATAACATCTGTTGTTTCTACACTAAATCTGCGTCTCAACTGACACACAGCCAGAATCATTAGTCCGTGGGCTGTTTACTTATACTGTATGTATGCGTAGATTGTCCAAGAAGCCATAGTTGATGTGTGAATGGGCCTCAATTCTCCGCTGCTTTTATCAAATCCAGCAGTGAAATGAAAAGAAGTAGTTTAGTAATAAGTATTCATATTATTTACCCCACAGGAGACCTTGACACCGAACTTCCTCATCAGCCTGTTTAAAGTGTGTTTTCACAGAGCACATTTAACTGGAGCTGACAAAGAGAGGAACCAGGATGCAATGATAAGGTAAGAGCTCTGGAGAGGATTATAACAGAAATGTTTCTTCCTGTTTTGAAAAAGGAATAATGACTGACTGGAATTAAAAAAATATTTAATTTCTTCTTTATTATTGATTCTGATTATGTTTGGCTTTTAGTATTATGGCGAATGAAGGAAAGTAATGACTCTCAAATCACAACAGGACTAGGCATGACTTTTTATTAATTTATTCTATCCATTCCTCAAGTAGCTCTATTTCTTTGTGTATTTATATTGGAAGTTAGCAACCATTTACCTTTTACTAGGTAAATATAATAATAATAATATATAAGCACCTCGATGCAGCACAATCACTGTTTATCTCATGACTCACATTACAGGCATTTTGTTGTTGCATTACATTCTCTGTTAATAGTGTAAAACTTTCTCTTTACAATGGATTTCTACCCGTCGAACATACAAATGGTTACTCTAGAAGGAAAAGCTTTGCTCATTGATTCTGAGCGACACCAAACATTGCCTTGGGAAATCTCAGGGTAAAATTGTGTTTCAACAGGAAGAATACAGACACACCGTCAAGTGACAAAGTGAGCCCAGCAGGACAAACAAGATCAGAAATCTTTGTTGAATCTGTTCACTGGGGGAATTTCTAATATACACAAGTTCTTGAGCATGTTGAAATAAAATTCACGTATAATGCTTTTCTTATTTACTGCATTTCGCATTAGAATGATTCTGTGTGTAAAGATCGCTCAGAGAGAGAAGGAGACACTTAGCAGCAAGTCTGATGTTTGACACAGTGCTGTAAGTTGACAGCTCACTTAACAGAGACACTGAGACTGAAGAGCACAAGCAACTAGATTGTTCTGTCTTTTCATCTCACTCTCTCTTTCTCTCTCCCTCCTCCTTTCTGTCTCTCCTTCCCTGATTGAGACACAGAGAGAGAGAGAGAGAGAGAGAAACCACTGAGCAGTGAGAGCAACAGTATCTGCTGTAATCACACTTGTCTGTCTGCAGCCTATAGTCTCTCTGGTTAACTGAGACCCACCGTGTGTGTGTGTGTGTGTGTGTGTGTGTGTGTGTGTGTGTGTGTGTGTGTGTGTGTGTGTGTGTGTGTAGCACATACTGTGTGTCCATGGTTTAACTCTATTCCATAATAGTAAGAAAAAACTTTTCACCTTTCTGGTATTCATTACATGGTATTTATTTTAAATATTATAATATTTTATTTATTTGAGTCTCATGACAGCATATTATATTATTGTTGTGATGTGCATTATTTCTGCACACTTTTATCATGCTAAACCCTTTATTATTTATACTATTAACATAGTCGTTTTTACACACTTTACAAGTTCGTATCCATGCATTTTTGTAGTTATGTCTTGTTAATATTGTTATGCTTTGATGACAAAAGTTACTGTAAGATTAGTAGTAATCTGTAGTGTTACAGATGGAGCTAATCATTCGATTTGAGTATGCAGTCAAACTTCCTGGCCTCTGTTTCCCTCCACCCCTCTACTCACTTCACCTATCCCTCCATTCCTCTTTCCCTCCTCCTTCCCTCCCTCCCTCTCTCTTTGTCCAAACTCTCTCACTTATCTCCTTCCTCACTCCCTCCTTCCCTCCCTCCCTCTCTTCCTACCTGCCAGCTGCTGCTCCGGGCCTCCTGGCCCTTACAGTCCTCCCTCAGACAAAAGAATAGACAGAACTACAAAAAAAAAAGAAAACGAATGACAGCTATGAACTCCTTTGTTCCCTGTATCACTCTGTCGCCCACCATTACCTTGTTCTAGTCTATTTCTCTCTCTCCCTCTCTCTTTCTCTCTCCCTCCTCTCTGTTTTATCCCTGAGGGAGTCTTCATGGTCTCTGGTGTCTCAGTCTCGTCTAACGGTCACTCAGACCGTCTTGTCTGCACAACTCGAACTACAATGGCCCGCTTTCTAACACAGGGCCAGCTGGGGCTTCATCTTCAGTCTCGTTTACACTACGGGGCCCCAACAAGGCTTCTCAGGGTTTATAACATGTAAGTTTGATTTCCATTAACAGGCCAGACAGGGTTAGCCAGGGCCAGGGACGGATCCACTTAAGCCTTCTCCGATGGCCCTCATATCTCATATCACTCCTTTAACTCTCAGATCATTCTTTTAACCCTGTTTTTTTATTATTGTAGCTGTGTAATATCTGAATCAGTGTGTTACACACTGGCACCAGAATAGGGAGGACGGTGAGACTTTTTGTTCGTAGAAGTCTGCGCACCGTAGAAGGCCCATTGCACTCACACACTTGTTGGCGGGCTGCTCTACACTCAGATTGCAGTTCTAAATCACAATCTTCATGGATAACATCTCTGCCATTCAAAATGCTAAACATACGTTTCTCTTCCTCTCCACTCTGACTCTGAGAATATGAGGTATACTTTCAGAAAATGTCTGTTAACATAAAAAAAAACTGTTATAGGACTAATTTACTTTCATTCAAATGTATACCGGACTCATCAAATTTACAAAGTTGAAGGGTGCCTGAGAATTTGTCAGAAGTAGTAGTTTACTCTTATTCCAAATGAACTCACTGATATGAACTATATGATATATAAATTACAGTAAGCCACAGGTCTCATTTGTCATTTGTCATGAGTTCTTGGAATTGTGCAACTATGTGTTATTTCTCATGCGAAACAAGGTCACTATTCAAAATATAGTTGTGCAGTAATTCAGTCGAAAACAGAGCATTGGTGTAATTTTGGAATTATTTCTTAAAACAAATTCTTCTGTTGTGGTTGGATAAATGTTTATGAGTGACAGAGTCAGCGTGATATGACACAGAGTTACAGAGATTGAAAGTCAACCTTTTTCTGATAGTGTAAGGATGCAGCAACATGGAGGCGGTCCCTACACAAGACACAATAAGGTACATCTGATCTTATCTATCTTATCTTCCTGATAGGTACTGGCCACCTTTGTCCCTGTTGTCAGCAGATTTCTGAGTTTTGGTGGTGGTTGAGTTTGTGTGAGAAAACAGTTCATGAATTTTGAAAGACGTGGTCACTGAATGCATTTTGTGTCAAAGCAATGAAAAAAGTGATTCACAGTTTAGTCCACAGTGACATCAGTTGTGCTGACTCTGTGATCAATTATGAAAAAGTGAACATTTAGAAATGTGTGTTACCAATTATTAAAAACTATAGAGTCCTATTACATGTAATCCGTTTAATGTCTCTGCCTGACAAGTCATATATGTGAAGCAATGGGATGTTTTGAGACAAAATATTTAAAGTGGCAGATAAGCGTTGTGTCTGAGTGTTTTGTCACCCCTCTACTGGGTGAGATCTGACTGGATTCCTCACAGGTGAGATGAAGTACATTGTCAGAAGTGTTAATGTTTAACAGTGTGTACATATGAGGCAACACTGAGGTAAGAGAGGAAAGATGGAGAGAGAAAAAGAAAGGAGGGAGATGAAGGCATGATCTACCCATCTATCTATCTATCTATTGTTACAGAGTTCCTCTTATTAACCTGTTGCCCTCGGGGACGTTAATAATAGAGGAGGAACTAATTTTGAATTTGACACCAAGGATTGACAGCCTTTAGCTTTACAAAATACCTCCTCCATCAATAATTGAAAGAGCAAATCCAATATGGGAGGGCAGGCCGCACTGATGGGCCAACAGAGGGACAGAATGAAAGATGGACTGATGTGGAAATAAACTGATACTCAAAGAGGCAGCCAGGTAAACAGACAGGCAGGCAGGCAGGTAAAGGTAATACAGACCGTGGCCAGGTTTCCATCCAAATGTCGCACAAATTTTGACCGAATGTTCAGAAAAATCAGAGAAAGAAAATGCAAACGAATGTGTGTATTTGTCCACTACTGTTATGTGAATATTAGGAGTTAGTTCATCGAGATAGATGCCGCAAATTCTCCAGTCAGGAGCCATTAAAGCCATCGCAGAAGAAAAGGCCCAACAAGATGATGTCATTAAAAGAGCGCCTCAGCCTCAACTGGCATAAGGAAATGTAGAATACGTGATGGAAACATGGCATTTCTGTTTGTTTCATGTATTAATTTAAGGACGTTTTTCAGATTTTTTGCATTTACACTCATGCACAAATATGCATAAAAACAGTTGGATGGACACAAATTTTTCTCAAGTTTGAATGATTGTTCATATTGTCAAACTGATTCCTCCAAAATAAAGTTGAGTCAGAGATCATGATCAAGTTCCCAGTCATACAACAGAATGTGCACTACTCTTTTGTGCACCCAGGACAGGAAGCTGAAGTTGTGTTTCCCATCCAAACGTCTGTTTAGACACGTCAACTTACATGAGCAAAGATTAGTGATGTTAGGAAAACAAGACTGAAGGTCAAAGGTCAGCAGGTAGAAAAGGTCCCCTCCTCCACAAAGTGTCTCTGTAAGTAATGCCATCCTAAAAGAGTCCACAGTATGTGTTCTTTCTCAGAATATAGGCTTTGTGTTTTGCCAGTGATATGTAAAGAACCAACATAGCATCAGAAAACCAGATACCAGCTGATTCCAGATGTTTTTCCAGGCAGGATGAAGACGCCTGCTCTGTCAGTAGCTGTTGGGATAATTGTTTTACTGAATTGAATAGTGTCATATTACAGATGTGCAGTTCCTGTTGGACATTTACTCTATAACACAGGCTTTTTAGCTTCACCCTTTGACAGGGCTAGGCTAACTTTTCACCCCTGCTTCCAGTCTCTGTGCTAAATTAAGGCTAAACAGCAGACTGTAGTGGTAAAGCCTACCTGAGCCCATCAGGTCTTGTTTGGTTGGTGCTGTGTTGCAGACTCTTCTTCATCTCTCTCTCAGTCCAGCTGTGCTGTCATTCTCAAGCTTGTTCTTCACTGGCCTGAGCTTGGATTGAAGAGCCCATTCTGCTGCAGAGAAGTGAGAATGAATGTTTCAGCAGAAAATATACATAAGTTCCTCTTTTCCTACCTGACATTGACGTAACAAAGTTTCACTAAAACTATGACCTACTGAATTTGAACCACCCAGAGCTGGTGTTTCAGAAAAAAACATTAGATCCCAAATACAGAAGCAGAAGCAGCTGAAAGTCTGGCACATATCAATGGTGGAAAGTGTTCAGCTACTGATTTTGAACAATTTTGAGGTCTTCAAGTACTATAATTTCATGCCACTCCACTACATTTCAGATGAATGTATGTTTACTTTTTACTCTTGTGTAGCATTTTATGAAACTCTGTGATAAAGCATCCAAGTACTTCTTCCACCGCTGTCTAATATGGCTGCAAAGGGATGGGTTATTTAACCTGCGAACTCTCTCCTTAAATATTTTCCCAACCCCTTAACCCCTCCCCACCCCCCCACCCCAAAGAATTGAGTTGTGAAACACTTCGAAGCAGGACAGAGGAAAAGCTGAATGTGATCTGCATGGGACTGGTGCGTGAGTATGATGTGGTGTGAGGATTACTGAAGCTAATACCAGGTGTTAGAGAGCAATCACCCTACCCATACACACACACACACAAACACATACACGTCACAGCCCGTCTCCAAGCACCTCAGCTCTCCATCAGCACACAGATAAGACAAACACAACACCCACGCACAACTGTGTGACTCACCGCGCTCAAACACACTCAGACACTCACACAGGTGTGCACGGATATGCACACCTGTGTGAGCAGAAACACGTTCAAATACAAAAAAGCATGTATACTTCAGCGTCAGCGCGCACACACACGTATCACAGTGCATTTACAGAGCTGGCTGGCTGCCTAAGCTGCTAATTACAGCTGTGTGTGTGAACTCTCACTCTTACTGACTGAACAACCCAATATTAAACACCAGAGAGAGAGAGAGAGAGAACCTCGGGGTAGTTCCTCCATAATCCATATTTAATGGCTTATTATGGTACAGCTTGTGGTTGTGTTCTGCTTGTGTTTTCATTAGGCCGATTAAAGGGATATTTACAGAAACCTTCTGTTCTGTAAATAGTTTCTGTGTGTTTTTATGAAGATGCTCCTCTGTAGCTGTACAGTCTTTGACCTTCATGCCCTTTTCTCTGTAATGTACAGTCAAAAAGCAAGTTATGTGCCACTAAAACCCCTTAAGCCACAAAGTACAGTAGACTGTAGAGAGCAGCTCAGAAGACTTGTGAAAACACATTTTATTCTCTGGATTATGCAGAGTTCACAAATAATTCAATTTAACCTTTCATTCCCATGAATGACCGTTCATTCATGAGACGCTGGGATCAATTACAAAGAATACTCGTGTACAAATTGAAGTTTTATTTTAGTTTCTAATAGTAAAAGACCTACATAAACTGAAGTTTACACCCTCATCAGGTGAGGCATTTCCACTATAGAAACTCTCTCATCAACCATATAAAGTACAACCTCTTAAATGATCTTTATACTACTTAATTCATGATTCACTTTTGTTCTTTCAAGTTATTTTTATGGACAGCAGTTAAACTTCAATGTCTCATAATGCTTTGTTCAAAACAAAGTGTAATGTTTTGCTTCATCATCTCACACTTAATATATATATATATATTTTTCTATTCTTGTCTCTTTTCCTTTTTCTATTTGTTTGGGAATGATGTGGACAATCATTGCGGTCTCTAAATGCTGAACCCTTTACAAAGCGCACTGAGCTGCATCCCCAGACTCTCGGTGATTCATTGTCTTTTCTGTCCAACCACAGTTAAAACAGGCTTTGATGAGAAGTCATAAGGCAGATGTTGAAAGCAGAGGAGAAAGCACAAAATGTGGCATAATTAAATGCGGAGCAGGAGAGAGGTTAATCCCTGAAGTCAGGACACAATAGCTACTTGGGCCTATTCTGACACCATGGTGCTCAATAGATATTTTGCCGTATGCCAGCGCAGGCAGTTACAAATTCAGTTTGGTTGTGATGTGTTCAGTTATAAAGTTTTTGACTTTTGTTCCTTCTTTTTTTGTTTAATTTGTCAAATTAAAGTTTAAAGCGTATGACTTTGGATTTCACCTGCACGTCCCATTTGAAAACATTACAGCGAATGTCACAGTCATGATATCAACCAGCCAACCAACCCGGCAAATGTTTATAGTCTGGTGTTTTTGATGAGAATTCTCTGTGTTGAGAAGTTTCTCCTCCTTTTCCTGGTTGCCTCACTGGTTATATTGTCCCGAATCAGAAGTATATGTAGCCTGAATTGCAGACCTCTAAACTGCCACCCTCAACTCAGATTTATTCAGCCCTTCAAATAGGTCTGGAGTCAGAGCTTAGTGGTCAGGAGTAAGAATGGGGAGGTCATTTTACTATACAGTTACCCACCTAGCTTTGTTAATGAAAAAACAGAAAAAAATGTGATATGTGGATGAGATAAGTTGTTGTAAATTGACTTTCAGAAATAGCAACTCTTAAATCATCATATTTCTGTGATCAATGTGAAAAATGTTCAGTTTTTTTTGTACTAAACGTATAATTATGTTGACAGGACGGATAAGATGATTGGTTTGGGCGAATCAAAGCGGGTAGCATCAACACTATTTCACTCTGAATGAATGACGTAAAATGAAATTGCAATTTTCAAATGTATGTATGTATCGGGTTTACCCATTGTTTGTGTTGTTACGTCATACATTAGTACAGTTTGCGTGAATGCTCGTATGATCAGGAGCACACCTTTTTATTCTTACTTCCCACTGTTTATCCACCCTGAGTGGAAACTTTAGTTTGTAGTCGTTCACTCACTCACTTCAGTATTTCCTAATGACTTAGTCAACACTCAAGCTGGCATCTGCATGCATACCTTGGCATGTGTACTGTATGTGTGAGGGTGTGTGTGTGTGTGTGTGTGTGTGTGTGTGCATGTCTTGCTGTGCCTTGGTGAGCCAGCTAAGCCTTAACTTTACTTCAAGCATGTGGAATTTTCCCTCTTCAGGAAAAATAGTCTTGAAAAAAATTAACCTACAGGAGATGTTATTGTGTTGGAAATGTGGGTTGGGGGGTGTTCTTTGAAAAGGTGTCAAGTTGTATCTAATCTTTTAATTAAGTCATATATGTATTATTTATGTCGTAGTTGTAGCAGTCGTAGTAATAATAATAATAATTTGAAGCTGCACTGGTCATTTTTTTTATTTAACCAATGTAAAATGACTTGTAGTAACAAACCCACAAAGAATTATCAGCAGCAACATTTCTATTTCAGCTCACTCTCACCGCTCTAATCAGCATTGTGTCCAGATAAACCCACTGTATTGTACCTTCTAATATAAAATCAAAGACAACATTACCAGCTCGCTTGTGAGAATAGTGGGACATTCAGCTGGTGAAGAGCCAGATTTTTCCCTCTGGAGTTGGTGGACACCAAATAGATACAAGCAGAATGAATATTGGACTTACATGAGGGGAGGGACATGACTCAAAATGAATGTTACTCCATGTCTGCTTGATATGTAAGCGGCTAACTTTATAGGGTGATAATATGTCAAAGTTCTGTTTATAGTCTGTTGTGTTGCCCCATAGTTCCCAAAAAATCTATTAATGCTGATGCACTTTTGGAAGT